>BSAI01000005.1:25749572-25827921 GCA_036245035.1 Adrianichthys oophorus | reverse complement strand
GGGGGGGGGGGGGGGGGGGGGGGGGGGGGGCAGTTCACATCCAAACAGCAGCTCTGGAGGCTGTTCTGACATCCTGCAAAGAAATTCAAGCAGAAACTCTTCAAAAACTCACAAGTTACATGGATGAAAGAATGATGAAGCTGCTACAAAATAAGAGTCCTCTGTTCAAATGGAACTGGAGCTATGAAGATGTTTCTGATTGGAACAGCTTTGATTTCAGTAACTATGACCTCATAATGCAGCAAAATCAACAAATGATCATTTTCAGTTCTTTAAAATCGATCAGATGTTTTTGAACTCTGTTGTGTAATAATGTGGAACAGTGAATCACCTGAATCACCGGTGAATCAGGTGATCTGGACAATAAGGAAAAATCTGCAAACAAAAATGCCAAAAGAAAAGAGAGAAAATCTCTCACTTGGACAGAAAATAATAGGAGACAAACAAACAAAGACAGATGAATGTCCTCAGCCGCAACAAATAGACAAACCATCAAAAATGATATGGTTTCAAAGTTTGTCTGTGAAAATGAGCATGTGGTGGCCTGTTCTGTTTCTCATGAAGCATCTTTCTTTGTGCTGCAGGTTCAGGTTTTCAGTGGTTTGTGGTTTGGCCCTGTGTGTGCTCTGACCTGAAACCAGGCTGTGAAAGTGTCAAGGGCCATTTCAAGAGTCAAATGGAAATGTAGGCAGTCCATTTCTCCTTTACAGTCAAAAGCTAGCATACAACTATCAAATATTCAGGCATGTGTCCTTAGAAACCTTTTGTTGAGTCGTGGCCTCAGAAGTTCAGGTCCAGAGTGAGCATGAGAGCCTCCACATCCACTGGTGTCGACACTTTAACTACGTTTAACAATTCATGAATACATGAAAGGGTTTCACTTGATTGGAGATAAGGTATATCAACACATTTTTTAAAGTCTTTGGAATAGAAAGGAAAATCCACCTGAAAACTGAAAATCTGCTCTCTTGAAGTACATAGGATGTCTGTCATCCTCACAGAACCACAGTGGAAGTGAAGTGGACCATCTTCTTTTGCTGAAAGGATGAAACACTGCCAACCATTCTTTTCTTTTTAAGAGCCTGCTTTTTTAAATCATATTTTGTTATTTTACACAGAATTCTTATATATTCTTTCAATATTTCCCATTGTAATGTTAAACATTTACTGTTTATGATCATTTTTTTTTATTTCCGGAGCTTCTTTGTGGTTTGTCAGCTCTAGATGGGGACCTGATAAGGCGAGGACCCCCCTTTTGGGATGCTGTCCATCTACCCCCAGACAAAAAGGTTCCATTTATTAACATTTCCACCCACCCACTTTTTCTGTGCTCATGCTGATGCCCAGGGTTTACCCCAGAGGGTTTATTTTATTACATCAAATCTATCATTATTTGTATTTATTTTATTACATCAAATCTATCATTATTTGTATTTTATAGTTTCTCCTCTGCATTTTTAAGAGTATAAGTTGCTTTTTTTGTGTAGTTTAGCTGGGAGACCGACTTCTGCTCAGGTGCAATATGCGATTAAACGATAAATAAAAACTGCAGTTTGTAGGTGTGTTTCAGTATCTGTTACTGACAGAAACGCAAAAGGAGAATTGCTGTACATGGAGCTTGGTGGACTTGTGGAATTATTTGAAAGAGGATGAAGAATTCAACAGATCTAGTGATTTGACGCAATATAGAGTTTAGGTGCAATGTCAGCATGTTCTTTATGGTTATGTGATTATTTCATATGTTGTGCTATTATAAACATGATTCCACAGATGTTCCATGAAGTTAAATAAGCATCAATGTGTCAATGTTTGTACACACAGGGCATGAGGTGTGTTTTGGCATTCTTGAAAGCACATTCAGCCCATGGTGTTCACACCGGACAGCTGCCACCGAGACTGTCCACCACCTACCGATGGAAGAGGCTTGGTGCAAGATATTGTAACGCTGCAAAATCAAGTCTGGCTCCAGACTTCGTCGTTCACAGCTCTATTCTGATATCTGAAAGACTTGGTATCAACAGTGAATTAAAGGGAATGTCATGATTGGTCAAAGCTCAGCCTGGTTTAACTTTCATGGTGTGTTCAATAGCACGTTTTGTACCCAGAGCCCAAAAACAGTCTAAGAAAGCTTGAGTGACAACACATGAATGAGTTTTGAATGCGGAAGCCAGGAACACATGTTCACACTTGTTTTGTGCGTTTACATAAACTTCCTTTGGAAGTGGTCTTCCATAGCAGCTTGCGTGTGATTTTTTTCTTCTTTATGATGCATTTTTTGCTGCTTCGACTTATACTCTGTAGTGACTTCTACTCCAAAAAAAAAAAAAAAAAAAGACAACAACAAACAAAGGTAATCATGTGAATTTAGATCAAAAAATTTGCACAGAGTTAAAGTGTGAACAGGTTTTATCCTTTTGTTAAAGGAAGCCCTAGAGGTGTTTGGGTCTGTTGCCTTTAATCCACCTCAGGGTTCATATTTGAAGAAACTTCACTCAGCATTTCTCTTTTCCTTCATAACCTTCCTAATCCAGGGAAGGTAGAAGTTGATCTTAGTGAAGACATGTGGAAACTTTGGATTATTGCAGTCCTTATCCTTGGTGAAAGCAGTTAGACCCAGTGGTGTGGTGTTGCAGATCAGTGGTCCACCAGAATCACCCTAAAAAAAAGTCACATTTCAAATTCCAACATGTTCTTCATGAACAAAAACATGACCTTTGATATGATTACCTGGCATATTCCTCCTGTCTTTTTGTTAAACTTGGTGCAGATCATTTTCTCAGAATTAAAATGTTGTTTCCAAACGTTCCAACACTCTCCTTTAAACTGCGTTATCTCAGTGGCTTCCTTCAGAACATCTGAAGTCGGTTTATCGACTCCAATTTGACCCCAACCAGCAACGGCACATTTAACGTTGGCCCGAATGTCCCCGTTTTTCTTCGACAGACCGATGGGTTTGACATATTTGTTGAGTTTGGCTTTGGTTTCCAGCTGTGAAAGATAACAGATTAAATTGGAAATCAGAAAAGTTGTCGTTATGGTTGTTTCTGGTGAAACGCTTGACTTCCTGTGTGACTTCCTGTTAAGTTCACACTCAAACTTTTTCTGACAAAGTAAAGCTGCTCTTAGTTTGAAACACAACAAAAATCATGAAATCAAGGCACTCAAACTTAATTGAACTCAACTGTTTAGTTCTTACCTTAAGTAACATGATGTCATTTTCTTGTCCTCCTGCATAATTTGGATGCGGTATGTACTTCTTTACTTTGATATGTTGCTGAGTTTTCTCTTTTTTGGAAATGTCATGCGCTCCGAGAACCACCGTCATAGGCTGATTACTGAAAAATGACATCTGCTAATTAGTTTATGCTTCTGCTGTTCATCACTTTCATTTCTACTGAAAATGCAAAGAACTTTCTTCTCTAAAATCATTTTGATCTCATCTCAATAATGTATTAATTTCATTCAATTCTGTTGCTGGAAGAAGGAAGTCTTTTCACAAAGTATTGAGAAGTGTGAGACACTCACCTTTTGCAGTGTGCCACAGTCAGGATGTAGTCATCCCGAATGAGGATTCCACCACAGGAATGTTGACTCTGAAACTGCAAGGATGCCATGTACGGCCTAGAATGCGGCTTTGCAACCTTCCCGCCTACAATGCCACTCTCTGAAGCCCCTTTCCAAAAAAAAAAAAAAAAGAAAGAAATACACAGAGTTTATAAGTTTGCCTTTGGTTTTGGGTTCAATCCAAGTTAATGTCCCTTAAAAGTCAGTGATGAACTCCTTCATGTGATCCAGTGGCTTCTGTCTTGACCTCACCAGTGGTGGAGACCATCAGGACGAAGCAGAGGAAGCTGCATGCACCTTTCATCATGGCTGCTGGAGCAGTACACTGACTGGTATGAATTTCCCCTCCAACACTTTTTGTAACCAGCCTTCAACTCTTGTGGGCAGATGTTTGATATGCTCACGTAGCCCCAAGGGTGAGACAACACACAGATCATCCCTAACCTTTGTTTTGTGATGCTATTGACCTTAATTGATGAAGGACAATGAATCAAGTCTGTCTAAGGAAGACTTAAATGTCTGCTTAATCTAGTGGTGTTTTCTTGTTGAAGGTAATACATTTTAAGAAATTAAAGTTTAGTATCAAGTGCGCACAAGCCTTTTTCACACCTTGGCTCACGCCTCAAAACCACGCGATGCTCTCTGCCCCACATTTGCAAACATTATGAAGCATAGGTGAGGTGAATTCAGATTTCTTCCAAGAGCTTAAAATATTAAAATGAGATCTCTGACGAGATGTTTAAATGATCTTTTCATATCACTCTGCAGCGCTCTAAGACAATGAATGCCTTGCACATAAAAAGCATCTATGCACTATTTAGTTTATATAGTAGGTAAAACATACAATCTCACTGTTTGCAAAATAAAATTCACTTTGAGTTTTGAGGCGACGTTCAAAAGACAAATGGGGCCCATTAGAGAGGTGGGGGGCTGCAATGGTGGAGCTGCCATCCATTGCTCAAATCCCAGCCACTGTCATTGTTGGCTCAGCAAGACAACGTTCCACATAGAATAGAATAGAATAGAATAGAATAGAATAGAATAGAATAGAATAGAGTAGAGTAGAGTAGAGGAGAGTAGAGGAGAGTAGAGCATGGTTTTGATGAAATGGAAACATCTGCATCATTACACGTTAAAAAGAAATTCTGTTTTTTCGTTGCTCTTTTGTGATGTAAATATGAATTTACTGAGTGTTGTGCTGTAGCTGTATTCATGTGTACAATAGATTAGTGTACAATAGACCTCTCATCTACCTGACATCTTTTGATATAACAGGAGGAACATCAGTTCATGTGTGTCTGCACAACAGATTGTAGTTAAAACCATCATTTCCTGGAACTGAGGTAACTAAAAACAAAATAAAAACTGAATCCTGGTTTTCTTGAAAGGATCTTTGCAAAGTTTCATTAATGTTTCATCAATTTTCTCATCGAAGAAGATGATTCTTATACACATCTTTAATTTTTTCAGGTTGGAAACTGTATTTTCATAATTTCTGTTGCCATTGGTTTATATTGAGACTGAATACATTCTGAGTTTGGAGAGCAGCTGTCCTGTACATTTTCTGAAAGTCATTTTAAGAATCACTATCCCAGATGAAGGAGCCAAAGTAACCTTTGTGTTTTGTTTACAAGCCAGGAAAATATTGAACATGAAATGAACTGACAGTTGGGAGCTGTGTCAGCAGAAATGTGTTCTCTGCTTCAGACCAGAAAACAGCGAAGGAAGTGAGATTCCTGTGCAGGGGGTGTGGGGTCTCCCCTCCAGGATGACTTTAAAAGCTAGAAGTAGACGTTCCTACTTGAGAGACACTCGCTGAGGACATATGGTGAGAACATCATTCAGGTGACGCTTTAATGAGAATAAGACCCACCAGGAAGGCTTAGTCCCTCAGCTGGCCTGGAAAAACCTCCGGGAAGACATGAACAGAGCATCCAAAGGAAGAGCATCCAGAAACTGCCCTACAGCGGGAGTATCTCTAAAGCAATATTACTCAAGCAGAAGTAAAAAGTAGTCATCTGACTAAATACAAGAGTTAAAAAAGAAACTTTCTAAACATATTTGGTCAAAACAGCCGTTTTTACGTTTTAATAATTTGTGAATTGTGGAATTTCAGAAAATAAATTATTGGAATTACTTTAGGAACAAAGTCACATGTCACATTCAGTAGGTTTAAAATCCATTTGGCTGTGTGCTATTCCAATCTTAACTTCATACTTAAAGTTTTGCTTTATTTTTCCAGTCATGATGATTTTTACCACAAACCATCATTGTTAACCATCAGCAAGGTCTCAGAGAAACTGCGGACTTCTTTCATCTAATGACACAGAAAACCATAAACTTCTGCGCCGTTCACGCCGTGGCTGCTGGAGCCTGAAGACCGGCTGATCTGCTCGATTGTGGACCGAAGTGTTTTTGTGGGAAAAAGATAAAGAATTTTTCCATAATGATGAAAGAGTGAAGCTTTATTTTTGACTTGACATTAAATGAGATCGGGACTGAAAAAGCTGGATGACCTCTGTGCTACTGACTGAACTAGGAATGTCAGTTAAAAATACCTGAAGATCAAGACCACCTGAGCAGTAAGTTACAACTGCTGTGAATGCATCATCTACATTCCACTTTAGAATAATCAAACAGCTTCCTGAGAGACCAAAAAAAGAGAAGTTCTTTGCTCTTTTCCGTCAGGATCCACATTTAGTCAAAGAAAGTAAATAAAAAAGTGTTTTTCTTTTTTTTATTATTTTAAAGAAGGGTTCAGGAAATCATTGCTTATGGATGTCTAAACACTCTGTACACACAAACACACATTTACTCTCAGACACACACAAACAGTGCACCTCACTGAAACTTTACAGTTTGAACCATTCCTTTTTTGCCGCTCACGTCACTCAGACTTCTTCTTTGAGCTTCTGCGTCCACAACACTTTAGAACGCCGAACAAGTAGCATTTCAGAGACACCCACAACACAGTGGTGACAACAATGGCGAGGAAGCCGATGACGTCCAGGCTGTGGTACTGAAACCAGTTCAGGTCATGTGCAGCCACCCGTAGATGTGTGGCTCCTTTGTGTCTTATGACAAACTCAGTCCAGAAAGTAGCCAGTTCCAGCGGCTGAATGGGCCGGTCTAAGTGGATGGAGGACAGAGTCGCCATCCGCTCTTTGTAGCTGAGGGAAAAGCAAAAGATCTTTGTCAAAAAAAAAGGATGATTCCTTTCTCATTGAGACATAAACTTAATAAATGAGGCTCCATCAACACCACCCTCTTTCTTTTCAGGCATTCTTGAGTTTATTTAAGCTTTTTTCTGGGTAATTGTCCTGCTGACCTGATTTCAGTCAAGCGTTAACTCTCACACAGATGGCCTCTATAATGATGTCAATCACAGAGGAGTGAAATGACTTAAGGTGCTCTGGTCATTATCCCTTCACCTCTTCAGCATAATGTGCTGATGCCGTGCTATGCTGGGTTCACTTCACAGAAAAAAGTTCCCAAACTTCAGAGGATTTTGAACTCTGGCTGACAGCTTTTACAGATTCTGTGATTCGTGTTCTGCCATCCTGCAGAGAGGTCAAAACCAAAGTCCTTCAGAAACCCTAAAAATGCGAAGAAGCTTTTTGGTATCTTGGCATTTTATTTAATGCATTTTTGTAAATGTTTTTTTTTTTTTTTTAAAAGGGTCTTCCTCACTAGAAATGGAGGACTTTCCTGTTCATTCATTTAAAACTCTTATCGTCACCTTTTGTCGTGGATGATTTTGTTCAGTGCAGCCAGTAGTGTTTCAGTCGTCACGTCCAACATGCTGAGCTTCTCTGCAACACCGCGAGCCACCAACCGATGGACGTTATCCCCCTGGTCCCCAAAGAGAGGGAACATCAACATGGGCACCCCGTTGCAGATGCCCTCGTAGATTCCATGGGTACCTCCATGAGTCATGAAGACTTTGACTTTGGGATGAGCTGGAAGACACAAAAACAGCAACAGTTTGTTGGTTTTCTTCACAATTTGTAAACATTTTATCAGGAAGGTAAAAAGAAAACTATGCAATCAAAACTCTAAATGAACTCATCTCTTAATTTTTTGTGAGGATCCAGATTCAGACTGATCTTTATCATTTATTTTGATGAAATGAAACTTTTTCTAAGCTCATTCACGCTTTAGTTCAATCTTCACCCTCTCATGTTTAGCTCACGTCGAACGAAAATCTTCATAAATGAAGGTAACTCAGTAGATAGAAAACATTACAGCTTTGTTTTTACACAATTATTAAAATGTCTGACATAAACAAAAGACTAGGAGATGTCAGAGATCCAGACAGATCGGAAGGGAATAAGCAGTTACATTGTTAAGCTTGAAAACATTATGAGCAAACTGAAAGTGTTAGTAAATTCTTGTCTCATCTGCTGCAGATTCTCTGGATCAGGTTTGTTTTACCAATAAGAAGCTATAAAAGCAAGTTGGTATGTCGGACACTGGTCATTGAGATCTTCCACCCTGCCGTTTCACTGGTCTCTCTGCTGACTCAGGTCTCATTCTGATTGAATGAACACACCTGACATCCAGATAATCAGCAGCAGGAACAGGGAGATTTGGAAAACAAGGGTTGGGCAGTCCTGCAGTAAACAGTAAACCAGTATGCTGGTTTGATTTTTAATGCAAAACTTCATACCTAAAAGGTCATTCTGAGGTAACCACTTCATAACTTTTATATTTTTGGGCAAATCTTCAGGCAGCTCTCCAGTGTATCTCCACAAAACCTGAAACACAAACCACAATGTTTTGATCACGCACAGACGCTTTGCAATAAAGACAGATCAAGAGCAAAGTCCAGGAATTCATTCTGATCCAACCTTTAACATACATGCACTCAGAGGGTGGAAACCTCTGGTTAATGTGTTTCACATGAAGAACTTCAGCAGCAGTCGGTGTAAAGGTTAGCTGACTGATGTGGAGTGAATGAATTAGCTCATATTTACCCTCTGGGGGATCTGGCGGAACGCATCAAAGAACTGTTTGGCCTTCTCTGCAGGCATTGTGGACACCATGGAACCCAGTGTGAAGACAATGAAGCCATCATCTCCAGAGCCGTCCACAAACTCCTGTAGGTCCTGCAGGGAGGAGGATGAAACAGAACAATCATGACATGAACAACAGAGTTGCCATTTTTATCAAATCATTGTTAAAATGAGTCTACAGGCAAAAGCCTACACTAACAAAAGAGCATTCATTTGATTACCAGTGTGTGGAACAAACATTTAGGTGTTTTTCATCATTGTGAAGCTCAATGTCTTTGTGATTGGATCAACAGCCTGTCGTTCCTGCAGCGTTTGAGCTCTGTTGACAGAACAGGGGCCCTCAGGTCTTAACTTTACCGCAATCTAAAAATCCATATGACCTCATCCTCCGAAGCAGAGGAACCAGTTCCGCTGTTGCATTTGCTTCATGCCGTTGAGAGTATCAGTTTAGTGAATTAAATTTCTGCCCTCAGCAGGTAACACAGAAGGAAATTAAACTTGTAAAGTGAAAAATGTTAAAGTGATTAAGCTTTTGAGTCTTTGAACCTGTAATTGAAGTAGGGCTGCATGCTTATTTGCCCTTCAAATGTAGTGGAGTACTCACCGCTGGGAGAGGGGCTTTCTTGGCACAGTTGATCCCACCAATCAAAACCATGTTTGGCATGAGAGGTCTGGGCCATTCAATGGTAAAATCATATCTGAAGAGCCAGATCGCCCCGTGGCTCAAAAGGTCTTTGTAAGACATTCCACTTTCAATGCGTCTGCTAACCAGATTGTCAAAGTGTGGATACAGCACCGTGCAGATGTAGGACTGCACGTTGTACATGATGAAGTTCTTCATTCTCTGCAGGAAGTTCATTTCATTTGTGTTCCCAGAGAAAAACACAGAAACAAAGGAAGGGGGAGAAGGGCACTGGTTCGCCTTGTAATCCAGCTCACATGGAAGCCCCCGCAGAAAATAAACAGCTGGAATGGAAAACATCTTGGCCAGGACGGAGCCGCAGGGAAGGAAGGGGTCGGTCAGCAAGACATCAAATCCTTCTCCTCTCAGCTTCTTCATCAGATCCTCGCTGTCCAGCAAACTCTCACAACCTTTCACCTGCAGGGAAGTAAACTCCACCAAACGCTGCACGTTGACAAACATATCTGCAAACTCTGGCATCTTGGTGAACACAGATTCCCTAAGTTTGTCAAACTTTCCATCCAGTTCCTCCTGAGTGAAGGGGACTTTGTGGACCTCTGTCTTGTAGTCCTTCGAGCCTTTGATCAGAAGGCTGCTTTCTGGCACCAGAACCGTCACATCATGGCCTCTCCGACTGAGTTCCTGCACCAGAATCTTCATGCTGAGCCAGTGACTTCCATCCACAGGCATAACCAGCACCTTCCCCCCCTGAACGGGCCCCAGACTGAGGCAGCATAGCCAAGCCAGCAGCCCTGCTGTAGAAAACCACGCTCTGACACCCATTGCCTCCTCCTTACCTGCACCAGACTGACTTGTTGGGAGAGCTGGAGGTGCCTGTCTCAGGGAGGGGGCTGCTTTATGTGTGTGCATGTGAGGGAGTGTTTCCTGACTCCACAGGAAGTTCAGGCTGCACTTTGAGGTCAAGGGTTACATAACCGCAGAACGAGCAGAGATTCCCCGGAGGATTTCTTTAGGAAGTTTGAGCATTTATTGTGTTTCTGTGCTTTATTGTTTCAACTCGGCAGAAAAGATCTACTCACATGCATTGATCCCACTCATTCTGATCATGAAGTGGTGAACTTATTAGTGCAGTGGCATCGCAGAAGATCTTATATCTTTGAACAAAGTCTTCTGTGTTTACTTTGTTGTTTCCTTTTCCTCCTCCCACTCAGATTTTTGCACACAAAATGGCTTTACCCATTTCTTCCTGGTTTTTCAGAGTCACGCAATCAGGTATTTCTAGTCTTTGTCACGAGAGTTGTTGCGTGCGAAGCAAATTTGTAATAGGAAACCAACTCCCGTGGCTTTGACAGTGGTGGGGGATGGTGATACCATCAAACCAGCTGTGCAGCGCACAGAAAGCCAGCTTCCAACTGTAGGTGAACAATGTCGGCACAAGGCTGCACTGTTTCAAAAAACAATGTCTAAAGCAAAATGCAAACTAACCAGGAAGTCCATGTGGCAGAAATGGTGTTGTCTTCCCACCACAGAGCAGTCGGAAAGCATGCGCTCACATGTGCAGACTTTAATGTATGAAAGAAACTGAAGACCACCTCATGAGACAGAAAACCTGAACTAAAGATTCCTGAACTACAGAGAAAGTGGAGGAACAAAACCAAATAGTTTACTGCTGTCATCAGGGAGTGGAACGCAGGCACCAAACTGAGAGCAAAGCCATTTGCTCACACAGGTGACTCTGAAAATGCTTCCTAATTAGAACACAAATGACGTAAGTGACGGCAGCTGCTCACCGCAGAAAGAGCAGACTGATGATGCTCGTCATGCATTTTCTGTTCTTTTACATTTATTTGTGGATTTTTCAGTGTGAGCATGGACAGAAGATCACTGAAGAGTTACTGTTTGTGAGTTAAAAACATTCACGCCTAAAGGTTTCCTGTACTGTATGATGTCATGAGAAGAGAACTAAAACCAGAAAAAGAATGAAAAGAGAAGAGCTTCACCATGGGAGGCAACAGCCACAAACACCATCCCACAATGACACCCTAACAAAGAGGCTCGATTGTAAAAAAAAAAAAAAAAAACACCTGGAGAAAGGGTTGGGGTTAGGGAAGACCGGAAGACATAAATCGGAGTTGTTGAAATGAAATGCATGTCAGATTTGAGAAACCTGTTGGACCAAACAAAACGGTTGTTACATGTTGGCTCTAAGTCATGTTCTGTTAAATGTCCCCAAATAAAGCAAAAAATAAATAAAAAAAACTCATTCTAGAGTGGTACAGATGTTGAGTTATTTCTTTGTGCCTGTTTGTGTGTAAACATATTTTTTCCATTAAAAAGACACATTCAGACTCAGGGCCGGCTTCTGTGCAGTCACGATCAGAACGTGGGAAAGAGTTCCTGATTCTTGGAGCTACTAGAGACATTGCAGACACAGCTGAGATCTCAGCTGAGATGGAAGAACCTCTGCAGGACTCTGACTCTGCTATCCTTAAGCTTCCAGCACTTAAACCAGAGTTTTGATGTCATCTCTGTGTTCTGCCACTTTAATGTAATATTTAACCACAGTGATGCAAAACAAAAAGCCTTTAGTGCAGCTGCTAGTTACTTCCACAGCAGCTCCAACAGTGCACACAATGACAGACCCAGTTGGTGACTCCATAAAACACAGAAACTGAAGGATAAGCTCTACAGGACAGAAATCCCATTCTTCTTAAAAGTGAACGTTTCAAATTGCTGACTTTCATAAAACGTGTTCTTTTTATAAAAAATAGAACATTTAAAACCAGTTTGAAAATCCAGAAAAGCACCAAAAAACCCTTAAAGACCTCTGCTCACAGGACTAGCATGGTTAAAGTGCAAAAAGGATTTACTACAACAGGAAGTTTGACGTTCTAAATCTTTATTCCTTTTTGTCAGTTTTTTTTATGTGGAAACCTTAAATAAGTTCAGCTTTATATATATGTGTGTCATTTCCAGCCTTTAATTATCTACCTCATGTGCCCTGCTCATTTATAAAGACAAAAAACGCCCCTCTCACCCTCAGCTAGTGGTTCCTCACTCCAAGCTGGGGTCTTCTACCAGAGTCCTGGGAGCTTGAGGGTCCTGCAGTATCTTAGCTGTTCCTAACACTGCTCTTTTCTGGACTGAGATGTCTGAGGTCTTTCCAGGGATCTGCTGGAGCCACTCCTCCAGTTTGGGGGTTACAGCCCCGAGTTCTCCAATGACCACGAGCACCACTGTCACCTTCACCTTCCAAACTTTCTCCAGTTCTTCTCTGAGTTCCTGGTATTTCTCCAGTTTCTCATGTTCCTTCTTCTTGATGTTACCGTCTCTTGGTTCTGCTACATCCACCACAACAGCTTTCCTCTGTTCTTTATCCACCACTACAATGTGTGGTTGGTTCCATTACCATCCTATCCGTCTGGATCTGGAAGTCCCACAGGATCTTTGTTCTCTCATTCTTTACCACTTTCTGAGATGTTTCTCATTTTGACTTTGGGGTTTCCAGTCCATATTCTGCACACATGTTCCTGTTTACTATTCCAGCCTCTTGGTTGTGGCGTGTGGGGCTGCACGGTGGCGCAGTGGTTAGCGCTCCTGCCTCACAGCAAGAAGGTTCCCGGTTCAAGTCCTGGCTGGGGGACCTTTCTGTGTGGAGTTTGCATGTTCTCCCCGTGCATGCGTGGGTTTTCTCCAGGTACTCCGGCTTCCTCCCACCGTCCAAAAACATGCTTCACAGGTTAATTGGTCACTGTAAATTGTCCCTAGGTGTGAATGTGAGTGTGCATGGGTGTGTGATTGTGGCCCCTGCGACAGGCTGGCGACCTGTCCAGGGGTGTCCCCTGCCTTCGCCCATGAGTAGCCGGGTTAGGCTCCGGCAACCCCGTGACCCCGAAAGGGATAAAGCGGATTGGAAAATGAATGAATGAATGGTTGTGGCCATCTTACACCCTGCAGTTCTGTGCTGGATTGTTTCCTCTTTGCACAGCCTACATCTTGGGTCTTGTCTGGTGTGGTAGATCTGAGCCCTGATCCATCAGAACTGTTAACACTGCTGCTCTGTACATGCAAGCCCTCATTCAACGCTTCTGTTTCACGGCTGTAATGAAAAAGGACCCTTCAGTAGACAGGAAGTGATGCATGAGCTTTCAGGTCTGTACAAAAGTTAGGAGCTGAATGAATGTCATTATCAAACAGAGAAAAAGAGTTGACACAACCATTTTAGTCCACACTTATTTTATCTGAGAACACTTTGTAAAGTGTCTCCGTCTTTGTTTGGAAGTGGCTTTAGCGCTTTACTTGTGAGAGTTTTCCAGGTTCTGTTCAATGCAAACTGTAGATTAACTGACTCTGCCATGACCTCTGAACATGGATCTCAGCTGCCCACAGCCTTTCACACCGGAACACCGGATTAGGGAGCCGCACTGCAGGCTGGAACACCGGGACTGTGGAGTCACTGAGCGAATGACATCACAGTGCTGTAAACATTCATGGAAACTATTACAAAATGCAAAATACCTGAAAAAAATAGTTATGGCTCATGTTCTGATGGTTGTGCTCCTGAATAGATGAATGCTCTTGGACTTTTGGATCAGAACTGTGAGGCGTTTGCTTCTCTCCAAATCTGCCTCTGAAACAGCAGAGACACACAGGTGCTGATTCAGGTGAGGATGTGAGGAAAGCAGCCAGGCTGCAATCAAAGAAAAAACGAGCGCTGAGAAACCTTTAGACCCGCAGTGACCTGATGCACATCATGTTTATAACAGGGCAGGTTCTGGTGGAGTTTTCTGAAGCAGGACAGGCGTCACAAATACATGTTTCATCAGAATTTAGGAGTAAATGTTATAAATACTGCAGAAAAGTTCTTCATTTTCAGGGTCATGAACAGAATTCATGTTTTTGGTTACTTCTAAAGCTTCTGAATAAATTGGAGAAACATTCTGTTTCAGCTTGAAATGAGATTTATTTCATTAACTCACATTTTATGAAATGATTGTTTTGTGAGTCAAACCAGTCTGCTCTTTCAAATAGGATTAATGATTGATGCAGAGAAATGACTTTCTTCAGAAATGGTCAAAAAAGTATCGTGTGTTTTAATTAAATCATGATTTAAATGATACGTGAATTATTTAAACTGATTTTGTTCCTTAAACAGATATTATAACTATTGTGGCCTTTGGATTATCTCAAATGTTTGATGATTTTTCTTTCGGAAAAGTGTTCCCTCCATGATTAAAGATTCAAAATGCTGAAACCAGCCGGGTTTATTTGGGACGTGTTTACCTCCCAGGACAGTCAGTCAGTGGAAGCTGCTGAATATCAAACAGATCTTTGTAGTTCATCTAGTTTAGTAACAACTTCTAAAAAAGCTCGAGTAAAATCAAAAATAAACAACAAAAAATGACTGGAATGTCATAGAATCAGCAAATTAAACATGAAAAGCAAATAAGCTTCTCCAGTATTGCTCCATTTGTTCACTGTTTCTGCAAGTCCCTGATGAATCCCTCCGTATGGCACATTTCTCCTTCAATCTTGTGAAGATAGGTTGTTCCATTGCAGTTGCAACTGGTTGTTGTCTATGCCAAAAGGCAGGTGGTTTGATTGCACAACCTCACTAATCTCTGTCATGACTGAGCTCTTTTGAGTCTCACGAGAGTCTAGAGGTTTCAAAGGTAAGTCGTTGCAAAGGTCGTTCTACTGTACACGGTGGTTAAACAATCTTTTAATGTCACCGTTCATCCAGATGGTGGCGCCAAAAGCCAGAGAGGATATTTTTCAGTTCATCATCACTGTTTCCAGCTCTGCATCCTCTTCATCACTGATCAACAGCAGAATGGAGACACGAACAGATAACTGTGACAGCTGCTCTGACTGTATCTGTGCCTCTGCTGAAGCAACTGACTGACCCGTGGATAACACACTCTGACCTGCTGCCCGTATGGCTGCTGGGTCAGGTGTTCACAAAAGTGAAAAAGAAAATGGGGTTAACAGCAAGTACTCTCCTTTTTTCCTGAATCTTGTTCATTGTTCACATGAGTCCGGGTGGGAGTCCACAGATTGTATTCTTGCATTATCAAATGAGGACAGCGGAACTTTGATCTTCTTATCAGGTTTTTCTCGTTAGTGGGAGAGGAACAAAGGCCATTTGCATTTTGGGTTGTAAACTTAAACATTGTGAATCAAAAGACTTTAATACAATTTTGCTTTATTAAGCTGTAAATCCTGCTAAAAGAAGAACACACGACAAACGTTACGTTGGCAGGTACAGGTTAAAAATGGACATTCTTCTGATTTGAAATTATTATACTTCTCACTTTATTAGTTTTGAAAATAAACAGGTTAATTATTTGATACAAGATAATATTTTTTTAGGGATAGCCATGAAAGTAAAAGCAATTCGGTGTAATTGGTTGGTGAATTCTTTAGTTTTTAGATGTATTTGCTGTTGTTCTTCATAAGTGCAGCAAAATATTCTGTTTTTATTTGATTGTTTTTCAGTTTCCTGCTCTAATAAATCTTTTTCATGTCATTGTTTTTCTCTATTATAAACTGTATATTCCTCTTATTGTTTTAGCAACAAAAAAATAACAGTTTTGTTTTAATCAAGTTAAACTATTATAGAAAAAAAGTTTCATCAAGGAAGATTCAGCAACCACAATAAAGTTGAAGACTGATTTTCACTGTCATAGTTTTGACATTTTCATTGAATAAAATATTTTATTACAATTACCTATGAAACATGCCAAGTTATCGCTTGGTTTCTTTTTAATGAGCTTAATTGTTTTGGGGGTTTTTGTTTGTTTTCTTACATACTGTGATGTATTTTCTATTAATCAAATTTAAAATAAAAAATGAATCAAAGTGTGAAGGTCTGCAATCATGTGGATGTATGTGAGCAAATCACAGAAAAATCATTATAATACATTTATTTTTTTTTACTTTAAAAACCAAAGGACTGCAATAAGTGAAGACACTATTTTGGAAAAAGAAAGTTCTTGATTGATAAAACAAAAAACTTGCATTTCATTCATTCATACATTTTCCAATCCGCTTTATCCCATTCGGGGTCACGGGGTTGCCGGAGCCTAACCCGGCTACTCATGGGCGATGGCAGGGGACAACCCTGGACTGGTCGCCAGTCTGTCGCAGGGCAAAACTTGCAATTGCTTTTTAAAATACATCTCAGATTTTATCCTAAAGGAAAATGCAATTAAATACTAATTTAGTGATTTATTGATGATGATGGTGTTTGACCCTTAACCGAGAAATATGACAAAGATTGATGATCTGTAAAATATTTTCTGTTTGTTAAAAATGAACAGAAAATAATACATTTATTTATAACATTTCAAAGCAGCATATAGTGCAGAGTTTTCAATACTCTATCTTCTTTAAATTAAAAGAAGGAATCAATCATTCCGGTGAGGAGGAAAAGATGGCTTCTTTATTTTAATTTGTTTTACCGTTCATGGAGGAAAGAGAACTTCAACTGATCTTTAACTTTTCTTTTTTTTTTCTTTTTGGTGAAAACATTAGATTTAGAAAAACGGAAAGCATTCTAATAAACGCATCCGGTCACCTGAACGCATCACACTCTCCAGCCATCATCTGAGGATTTGTTCATGATTCACTCACTCACAGACTCATGAAGGAAAGTGATGAACGCAACAGAAGCTTCAACAAAGACGTTTGCGTTTCGCTCTGACCGCATGGTGGCGTCAAAGTCACACTTATCTGTCGGTTCGTGGTTTTGTTTTACAGCAGAAGTTGAACTCCTAGGCTCTTCCACGTTCATGTTTGCGCGCAGACTTTGACACTTTCTCTGAAACTGTAAAGAAAAATGTTCAAACAGAGACGCGTTTCCCAGTAAAAGTGACAACATCAAACCGAAGCTCTTCCCACTTTATCTGGTGTTTTACCAGTGTTTCCTATTTGGTTGACATTTCCAAATCCTCCTTTGAATGAACGAATTCCCCAAATTAGCAGCTCTGTTGTTTGCCTTAATTACCGCGTCGGAGCAGTTAAGGGGTTAAAATCTTGGCGGCGTTTTAAACCGGATCACTGTGACATCAAACCTCGCAGTTATCTCTTAAATGGAGAGAGGGCGGCTTCAGAGGTGGATCTTCAGGGTCTGAACCTCTGAACGGATGCGCGCCGACCTTGGAGACTCCAGGCGCGCGTAAAGGGAGATTTTGCGCATCGAATCCAACCGGAGCGGAGGAGCGGACTCGGTCTGCTCAAGCGCTTTGCAAACAGACCCCCCCGGACTTCATTGGAGAAAAGATCTGAATCGAGCAGGACGCGGTTTCTGCTGATCACAGTGTCGTCTTGGAATTTCGCACAGCATCCCGAGAAACGGAGGATTTGGGAATTTCTTCGCTGAAAGGAGGATTATTCCTGCGTCAGGTACAGCCTTTACGAAACAGTAAGGAAAAAAAGTTTGTATTTGCCCCCAAATGTCAATAAAAGCCCCGCACCCCCCTCAACCCCACCAAGGAGCGTTAAAGGCTTTAACCTGAATGTTTGCGCTCTTCTCCAAGGTGATCTCAGCGATGTTTTGGCGCCGTGCGCGTCTTGGCTTCTCTGCGTCTTCCAGGAAGGATTTAAACGCCGCTCATCTCGACTAAAACGCGTGAGAGAAGCGGATGAAGATGAGCGCCCTGCAGACTCTCCTCCTGCTTTTCCTCCTGCGCCAGGTGAGCTGCACGCGACGCGCGGGATTTCCTTCCGTTTTCCCGGACAGGAAAGTTGAAGGCGCGTTTGGAACTTGTTTGGTTTGGTGACTCTGCTGCAACTTCACATTCACTAAAGTCATTCAGACAGAAACTTTTTCTTCTTTTTTTTTTAGATCTAGCTAAAGAATACATAAATTAAAGAAGACTCTTTAAGGCTTAAATGATTAATTAATTTTTAAATTATTTTCTTGGAATGTGACATTGCAGAAAATGTTTTATTTTGGCAAAACATCAACAGCAGACGGTATAATTATTGGATTTTAGTGATCTCTTCTTTAAGAATTATTTTTATTTGATTAACATAGCTTAATTTTTTTAAATGAAAAGTCAAACTGAAATGATTTTCTATTTATGTATTTTTTTCATCTTTGTAAAATTCATGGATTTCTTCCTTTTTTGCCTTGAATTCAGGTTCTTATTTTCTTGTTTTTAATTCTTAGACAATATATATAAATATATATGTGTGTGTGTGTGTGTGTGTGTGTGTGTGTGTGTGTGTGTGTGTGTATGTATTTATTTATTAATTTTCCTTTTTTGGCTGTGGCGTTAATGTAGTTGGACCTCTGTGTTGAAACCATATCATCTGCTATTATTTCCACCAAAAACAAGTCCAGTGTTTTAATCAAATAGATGAAAAGTTTGATATTGCACGCACTGTGTCATTTCTCCCGGACACACTGATGAATAAAACAGCTTTATCTGCCCCCAGAAATGATTGTTTTTAAGCTTTTGGATGTAATCTTTCAGTGCTGTAATTTGGTTTGTATTATTCTGAAGATGGTCTTCGGGGAAATGTGAAGGTTCTTGTCAAATTCGATGAACACTTGGGGGGTGGAGGGGATAAATTGTGGGCTTTATCATGATTATCCTCAGCGTGATCAGACTTGAAGCTTCCAGCAAATGTCATGCGATTGAAGAGGTTTTCCACATGTGTGCTTCATCCTCAAAGAGAGCTTCTTTACAGATAGCCTTGAACGGAGCAGCTGCTGCTGCACAGTGCTGTCTGCTCGGCTGTAATCGCTGCTGAGCCGGTTGGGAGCTGTGCCTCCAGAGAGGAAGAGGCCGGCCGCCTCCCTGGAGAGACTCTCTTTATACGCCTCAGCGGCTCCCCTCCCCACGCACCCTCCTGTCTCAGCAGACACACGGGTCTTTGTCAATCTGACTTTAGGAACAAAAATCACAGAATCTGGGAAAAAACATCAGCATCATCAGATTCTTTTAAACTCAACTCCATGTATGTAATGCTGGAAGGATGCACTCACAAATACATGGACATAGAAATTACTCAGTGAGCTAAGTGGTTCAAACACCTACAACTCCTTCTTACACTTTAGCTGTAATAAAATAACCCCAGCGGCAGCATCTGTGCCAAACCCCAGGGGCAGAGAGGAGGGTCAAAGTCATCCTGGGAGAATCCATAGCAGCGCCATGACATCTGCTGCTGCTATGGACGCAGCAATAACAGCAGAACCATGCAGATGCAGCATGTCTGAGTACCCCTCTCCCTGTCATCCTGCCCCCCCTCACACAACACACACACAGGCGGGAAAGTGCAGGTCAAGTCTGGGATTAAGTGAGAGCAGATTATGACACGTCTTTATGCATTAATCCCAGAAGAAGATCTCTTCTGGTGACAACAAGGTAGCCGTTGTTTATCTGAAGGATCAGTGCGGTGTTACATGGATATCAGCCTCCATTATTAGGGCTGGACGGAGCAGGGGTGAGCGTCTGTTGTGGACGGGTGTGACGTCCAGCTGGCTTCCCTGGATCATGTCGCGTTAGTCGTGTTAAAGTAAGACATTTTCACCCTTTGCTCTTTTTTTGGATTGGATTTGCTTTGTGCTACCAACATTCTGTTCAGATTCTCGTGTTTTCTCATTTCGCACACCAGCAGCGCCGCTCCACTCATAGTCAGCAAAGGCTCATGCAAGGATGACAGTTTTATCCCCATCTTCATGTCAAAACAGAACTTGTACAAGAATTCCCTCCTTAACCCGTTTCCCCTTCGCCGTGATCAGTTAGCCTGGCTTTTATTTATTTATTTATTGTATATTTAAAGGCAACTAACACTGGGAAGTGTAATAAAATGTACAGTTGGGGGATTAGGAGCAGCTCTTTTAATCTCACACTCCTGATAATACTGCATGGGCTGATTGATTAGTTTTTCAGGAAGCTTATGTCAGAAAAACCTAATCCGTCTTTGGATTGTGCCAGCCTTGTAAGGTTTTCCGCGCTGCCACTTTATCATGGCGGCGAATTACAGAGCTGCTGGGCTGTGATAAGGTCCTCGTCTCTTTTACAGACCCCACCGCCCGTCCCCGCCATGCACCCCCCCCTCCCCCCCTCCCCCTGGACAAGAAAAAAAAATAGCGTTTATATTCTTCACATCCCTGCTCTGCCTGGTCCTCACATCAACCTCTCCCAGGATTTGCCTTGTAAGAAACAGGGAGAAAGAAAGAACTTAAGTCTTCCAAAAGCCACCAGAGAAATTGGTTGGAGAAGCAGAGAAATCGGAGAGAAAGTGGCAGGCAGGCCAGAGAAAATTTCTGTGGAAGTGATTAAAACAGGGATTGACAGAGTGAAGGGGGCATGCGAGCGTGTGCCGCCCTTCAGGATCCTGCTGGAGCTTACTCGGTGCTCATGTGTACATGCTCTTATATTGGGGTTGCAGTCTTTCCAGTCGGAAGGCTCGACTAGATAATCCCTCATAAACAATAATGTCTGTGGCATTTGTGGCCGCGATGTCGTCTCAGACCCGCCAGGAAAAGGTTTTTCTGAGGCGGAAAGCCCTCAAACTCACTGCTACTTCAGGTTTCTCTGCAAGCATCTCCAATCATCCATCCTCACTGTGAGCGCCGACAATAAAGAAGGTCCTGGAGTGAGGAGGGAAGCGCTCCAAATGATTGATCCCTGTGACACAGCTGCCCTTTGTGCTGACAAAACCTTCAGTTTGGGGACTCAACGGCCCATTAATTACTTAAGTCAAATAGTTATGAAGAGCACGATTACTTTCCCAATTGCTACTCCTGGGATGAGAAGAGCTCAGTAGGAAGTGAGGCGTCGAGCCCTCAAAGTCCTTTTGGTGCAGGAAACATTATGTCAAATACGTTGTTGAGTTTCCTGATCTTGGTCTGCAGCTATGAATTTTTATGGGTTCCGTGCTGCCCAAGGGGCTGTTCCATCTCGAGTCTCTGGTACCTTACAGCATGGTCATTACAGCTGTGCAATCTGAGAGTCAGCCAGCATCCCTTTAATGCTCAGCCTGCATTGCTTTTTACTGCTGTGCTGCAGCAAAAACATCATCCGGTGCTGACACCACATACAGTTAAATCAACCATGGCAGGATTCGGTTTCCTTATTTTTTTAAAATGATTATTTGTATTTCCCCCAGACCGCCTAACTAATTTTCCAAGTTTCTGCTTTTTATGTTCCGGCAGAGCTGTAAGTCATCGCCTGGTTAGCTCCTGCAGAAGGTAATCGCGGCACATGTCAGCTCGAAGTAAAAAGATTGACCTCTTTAATTAAAACTGTGTTGCTTTCCTGTAGAAGACGAGAAGTGACACTTTTAGAATGGGTACAATGCATTTCCTCTCTGATTTTGCATTTCTTCCTGCCTCAGAGCTGTGAAGCTCTTCTTTCAGCTCGTCGTTTTCCGCCCTAACAAAGTGCTGTCAGCTCCCTTCTGTCTCTGTGTACTGTTCGTCTTGTGATGTACCTGTCTTCAGAGCTACTTAGAAAAAACGGAAGCGGCGTCGTGCCAGCTCTTGTTTCTTCTTCAAAGGGAGCCGTTTCTGTGAAATCAGCCAGAGAGCAATCAGCTTTGAGAATAGAAACATTTGCTCTGTCAAATTTAGCAGACATATGTTTGAACAAATCAAACCATTTCCATCCTTTTTTTTGTTTCCTTAGGAATAAAACTGGCTTATCATTTATAGCACAGATTTGAAAACTGAAAGATGACAACATAGTGGTTGTCACACAAACCAGAAACAAAAAACAGCTCAAGAAAAAAAATTGTTGCAGAGGAAAAAAGCTGGAAATCAAAGAAAAGTTGTCTAAGAATCTCCTTTATCAAAGAGTTTTACCTGCATGTAAGGTGTTACACTGGTCAAGAGAATGATAATTACAGCAAGTCTTGTGGGCTTTGTGGTATTATCCTTCTCAATCCCTGCTATCAGGAATCCAGAGGATTGCTGCAGGTGTCAGGAGTTGGTGCTTTGACCATGTAAAGGGATTATGAAAGTGATGACGCGTTGAAAGGTAACGCTGCCAAAAAGTGAAGCGTTCGGGGCTTTGCCGCTGTCAAATGTGCTGAGATAACATGAGTATCCAGATTACCTGGAGGCTGTCATCCCTGAGGCGCTCTCCTGGGTGGGATCTTTGTTAACACTTTCCAAACAACCAACATCATCAGTGCAATTAAACTTCCCACACCAAGCTGCGTTCTCTAACATCCCATTTTCACCCCGAGGCCTTTGGCAGTTAGTTCACAAACTCACAGGAAGCCAAAAATCTTAGTGTGACTAAAGCACAAAAATACCTTTCATATTCATGCAGTTTTCAGCTGATTTATTTTTCATCTGTGTAGCAAAAGTTGAATTCACTCATTAAGCTTTAAGAGCCGCTCCTTACATGAAACGGCTCAAACCGGTGATGGACTTCACAAATCCATACTTTACAGTCAGACAGAAATCTAAAATGTTCCTACTAATAATAATAAAAAAAAAAGAAACCATGAACAAACAAAAAAATCTGTTTTATATCAATATTTCTGTAACATGTAAATGTGTTGACTTTAAAACTGTTTTTTGGAAATGAATACATGTAATAAACTGATTTGGTGAATTAGGGTTAGATTTGGCCAGGAGGTTTTACGCTCAAATTCATCACTACCAGGTCAAGTAGAGGAACTCTTAGAGTAGATGCTAACTTTGAAAATTCTGCAGGCAGGAACAAGCTTTGTCCTCAGACTGAAGGCCGACAGAGAAGCACTGGGCTGCTTCCTAATGCAGAACAAAAACGACATGTTATATTACAAACACAAAAGAACGTCTACTGTCAATAAGTGAATAAACCTAAACTCTACAAAAATGCATGTTTTTGTTTGTATTGATTAATATAAAACATCTTTATTTACTGATCCATCAATGCAAATTTGAACATGAAACAGACAGGCCGGATTTACATTTGGCTGCCAGACTGAGAGTATCAGTGTGTGCTTGTGCACAGCAGGGATTGGAACTCCTTCCTTTCGCTGTAAATGGATTGAGCCATTTCTTTACCCTTCAGTCCACAATAGATACCAATGACATGTATTTTAGTGATAAAATCATAAGGATTTCTAAAACAAGCAGGTGAAAAAATGAAAAAATGCTGTTTTAAATTTGTGAATAGAAAAAATGTCAAAAGAAAAAAGTATCTAAAATGAAAAAAAATCTTCAAGTCCTGTGCAGAAAAAAGTGTTACAGACGAAAGAAAATAGTCAACGGATTCATTCATTTTATAAAGAAAAACGAAGTTGTAATTTTTAAAACTTCAAAAAAAAGTCTGAACATTTTCTCTCTTCAGAGAGTCTTAGTAATTAAAAGCATGTATTCTCAGTGTCAGAAACTCCGTCACCACAAGCAGCATCTGCATTTATTTGGAGCAACCAGAATGTTGTTTGAGTTAGATTCAAATGAACTCCAATAAGATGCAAATCAAAGATGAACTTCTGTTAAATTCAATGACTCACCTCTTGTTAAAAAGTCATATATCTTTGTGAATTTTCATCCACACCTTGTGGAGCAAGAGTCACACATGGTGGCAGAAATAGATGCGTCTGCAGGTAAGAGGTCGCATGTGTTTTGGGGTTCCAGCTCATTTTAAACGTTTAGCTGAACATTCAGGTGAAAACATTCATTCAAAATAACATTATTTAGTTGAATCAAACAATACATTTTGAATCGGTGTCTGTGGAAACTGGAAAATTAAAATAAATAACCGTTTCTCTTAAAGATTAAGCTCCCACATTTTTGTTCTAAAAAGTCACACATTAAAGCTCTGCTCTTTTTTTTGGACATTTTCGTACTTCAGTGTGTATTTCATTTGCACTTTTCTAATCTGTAGCGTCACATACACTCGCAGTTTTCCCTGCAATTAAACTGCTTTGGTCACACTTTTCCCATGCATAGTTATTGTGAAGCAAAACAGCACATTAGCACGGTTCTAAGCGAGCGTGCTCATTAAGCAGAGGTGCATCAAGTTTAACAGCTTGTGTTTTTGAATAATAAGTCTGCAAACGTGCAGGTGAAGAAGATGAGAGCAGTGCTTTGGTGATCCACCTTAGGAACTGAGTGAACTGTACAGACAGGAGAAGCTTACAGTGTCTTGGAGTTTGATGAGGTAAATCTAATGTTTTGATCAAAATGCTGGCAGATAATGTCAGCCTCAACCCGAGATAGGATTTTGTCACGTTAGACAGTGAAGTTACAACATCAGTCTCATTCTCGCAGAGGTCAGGTGGTAACAGCCTAAAGGATGATGCAGGAGGACCGCAGACACGCTGCATGCACATGCTAACTGCAACCCCCCCACACCTCCTGGCGTGGATTTGCGATCCACCACAATGCTGAAGCACCTGCCATGTGTTTCCCCGGACAGTCTCTGATTAAAAGTGATAGCTTTGGAGCGTGAGGCTGTTACAGTGATCAGAGCACCAATCTATTCTCCAGCAGGAAGCAGGAGTCTGCTCCAGAACGCGCCTCCTGGGCCTCCCCTCCTGGAACCAGCTCTGGATGTGAATCATTACAAATGATGTGCCCTGTAACATCAGGGAGAAGATGGCTGTGGAAGGTTTCTGGGCAGCCGGATTGCTGGCTGAGAAGGGTTTTAATGTCAACAGGGCTGTTTGTCATGTTGGAGGCTTTGAAAGCCGGACGCTGAAGTCGATCTGTGGTTTTGCTAACAGCGCCGGTTCAGCAACTGACAGATTTTCTGTTCGAGGTGGTGAGGAGACAGCATTGCAGAAAAAAGCGGTGGTGGATGTGGTGTAATTTTGGTGTGGTGTCCAGATTCTTCTTAGGTAGAAAAGCATTGGGGTAATGAAGCTTCAGACACAGAAAATGAGCAGAGAAATGAATTGCACCACCAAAGTGAGGTCAATTTGCACAGATAAATCCATGAAGAACAGCGGGGTGCATCATTGGAAGAGCTCTGCTCGCGTTGATGAGCAGGTTAATTGCCCACTTTGTTTATTGTGAAAAACCAATTTTCCCCAGACACAAATCCAAACCTTATGTGCAATTAAAAGCAAAATAAACGGGAGATTTCAGGATTTAAAAGGCTGGAAAATGACAAAAATAAAGATGTTTCTTAGGCAAGAACGTGCAGCCATGCCCGGGGCCCATCACATCCTCACCGTTGCACACACGTGTTAACGGCATCTCGGCTGATGATCCAGAGGCCAGATGTCACCAGCTCCCTAATAACTTTCTAGAGGCTGGTTCTGGTCACTGTGGCAATTACCTTATGTCAGGCCTCTAAAAGACATCTCTACCCACGGGACAAGCAGGCAGCCAGTGCCATCATACTCTTTACAAATGAATGTTGAGGCTGATTCTCTTTGACTGAATGTGTGACTGCTTAGAACACTGTTCCAATTCAATATATTGATTGGGATAACAATAAAAAGTCCTTGTCTTTCAGTTAAATACGTGAATTTGGCTCGGGCTGCATGATTCCACTCTAACAAGGATACAAAGGTGAGGTGTGAAGCCCAAATATTGAGATTTCTACAGAATACTTAAGTTTCAAACCTCAGCAAGTCTCTTTTTCAGCATGATTTTTTTTACTCTGCAAACTGTGAAAAAGCTTCAGAAGTAAAACTTATTTTGCATCCAACAAGCAAGATACACGAAGAAGGAATTTATTCAGCTGAGAATGCACTTCTGACACGCCACAAAATAATGTGACAAATAGGCTGAGCACAATAATTGCTTGTGAAGTAAGATGAAAGGCTAGAGATGCTTTTGCATCTCACTCAACTCCTCCATAAAGCATAAAAATGTTTTCTTTCAAACAATCTTTCATCTGTTCTTTATGGGTGTTGTTTAAAGTCATTTTTTAAATCCTTGTTTTTCCAGCTTTTATGAAAGCATGTCTAAAATGTACAATACTCTGGATAATGATTAGCATATGGCCCACAGTAACATTTAGTACAAGAAGGAAAATTTGATCTGGTCAAAGACAAAAGTTACAAAGAATTCAAATCATTTTTTATGTCAGAAAGCACATCCTTTTTTACCTAAAAATATGATACTTTGGAAAAAAACTATGCCAAAATCTTTTCCCCTGTCAATGCAAAGGTTTCTCTTGACTCAATGTCTGAGCGTGCAGAACTGAGGTTTTGAAAAAAGTGTTCTGAATCCTGAGCTGACTGTCCTCTCTCCACCTGAGCAGACGGTTTGGCAGCAGACGGCAGAAATGTCACCCAACTCTGACTTTCTGTTCCACCTGCTGCTCGCGTCACTTTTCACGCTGTGTCTGAGTGGACCGGGCAGCTTCCGCATCGTCTTTTAGCCGCTGCTTTGCGGTGGTTCTCTCCTGAAAACATAACAAACACACTGAACGTTTCACCTTCCCTGAAAGCAGAGATGCAGTTGACTCGTCATGGAGGTGATGATTCCCACACTAATGAATATTTTGTGTTTGCAGGAAAACTCTGGTTCTCAATACCTCAAATTCAAATCCTTGTAGTTTG
This sequence comes from Adrianichthys oophorus, assembly GCA_036245035.1. Classification (NCBI taxonomy): domain Eukaryota; kingdom Metazoa; phylum Chordata; class Actinopteri; order Beloniformes; family Adrianichthyidae; genus Adrianichthys; species Adrianichthys oophorus. Next base: position 25,801,224 of record BSAI01000005.1, on the reverse strand, counting down.
GAATTCTTTGAGCCTTTTCCGAGTTTTTCCATCAGTGCTATCAAAGTCTTTTTCTCCTCACAAGTTTTTTTTTTACTTTTTTGCTTCTGATGTTTTTTTTCAGGGGACATTCATGGTTTGGAAGTGAACATTTTGCCACTTTGTACCAGAAGCTGTGAATCCAAGTGTTTTAGCCTCAACACAAACAACAGCTATTCAAACTGCATCACCAGAGCTCAGGTGGAGGCCAATCCAATTCTAGAAGGGCCCCAGGCCTATTAGTGGACATTGATTCATGCAAAATGCAGAAGAAATTGCAAAAAGCAGCCAAATTTACACAAGCAGCCTTTACCAATCATGAGAATAACTTTAGAAACAAGATAGAGCAAAGATGATAGCAGGACTTTATCTCACATGTTGGTGGCAGATTTTGATCGACCTCAGTGTTTTTAGTGATCCTCTGTCACACACATGACTCTTTGATCCTTTTTTGTGCAACTGGAATGGAAAACCTGTTCCAAACCAGCAGCAGGTGGATTCATTTTCCACGAATGACCAAAGCTTCCAGTGACATCACTGTTCACACACTATCTATATTGATGCACTCCACAACACTCTTTCCTCCTTAGCCTTTTTCTTGCGCAAAAATATAAAAAAGGGCTGAGTTTCAGGATTTGGGGGGGGGGGGCCTTACAAAGTGGCGATGAACCAAATACTTCAACTACAAACAGGTTGCAACACAAGGCCGATCGATATTTCTGTTGTATAGAAAAAAGATCCAGTTCATGAGTTCTTATTCAGCCGCAGGTCTCATCTTTTAAGTGAGTGCACCATGCCGTTTTCAAACACATCAGAATAAAAATGTTGTGTGTATGCTCTCATTCCACATGGGCAGGTTTTGTTTACGTCGGAGCATGGGTCATTCTACTTATTCCAATCAGGAGGATGTTCTGTTACTCACCAGAGTAGAATGACTGCTGCTGCTGTCACAGTCGTCTCCATCAGCGAGTATTTCAGGCCCGGGATCCTCCTCACCAACTTCTTCTAGGCCCATAATGTTCATGCTAGCTCCGGAGGACGTGCAGATGTGACTTTACTTTTTCTCCGCGCAGGCAGTGAAAGACCGAACAATGTTCAGCATTTAATGCAAACCCATTTGATTTGAGATGTTATCTCTGCCGCACAAGCTAATGTTGCTGCTCTTGTTGCACATCGCTGAATTTTCTGTTTTCGCGGTGAAATGCAGCCTGACCTTGGAGCACTTCAACTTTGACATTTTGAAAAGGCGCCCTCGTGCTCCCCGTGACGTGAGTCACCCGCCTACTATTGCAGGAAAGGCAAAAGTATTGTCAAAGTACTGAACAGAGTAGAAGAGATTGACATGACAAAGAGACCTTCACTGAAACTAAGCACCAAATGCAGCAACAAAAGGAATGACTTTTCTAAGGTGGATTCCGGCAGAGGAAGCCTCGCAGGCCCGGACAGCCCATCACTCTTCTTAACATTATGCATGAATCCTGTAAATCTCATGCTGAAATTGGTTCAACATTTTTTAATCTTTTGAGCTTTTTTGCAACGTGAAAGTTTAGTCATTCTAGTTGAGGTTTTTTGATAATGTGTCATGTGTTTTCACTGGTTTTCATCTGACTACATTCGTTTTTTTTTTTCCATGAAAAACTACAAAAAAACATTAGAACTTAATTAACAAGAACAACAGCAAAGAATTAATTAAAGTGATGATCACTTAATATGATGGAACTTTTGAAATGTAAATTCTCTGTGGGGCAATCATGGCAACAAAATGAGATCTTACCTTTATTGATGACAGATTCTGCCAAACATAAAGCTTCACTGTTAGCCCAACGTTTGACCGGCAGTTTTTTGTGTTTTAGTCTTTCTGGCAGACTCTGTCAGTGCTTTATTTCTTTAACAGAGTGACTAATGTTACACTTTGTCTTCCATTCAGGAACTTTCACATTTTCAAACACCAGAGAATTGACTTCTTTATACCCTTCCAGACATTTTGAATTTGTTACTGTTGGAACTTTGCTTCATTCCATCACATCCACATCAGGTATATTTTTGCCTCTGGACATTGTAGTCCAGTGGGGGCTGTCACTGCTGCACTCAACTGTCCAGATCTTTCTTTGGGGATTGCATCTTTTTTCTCTATCTCTATTATTATTATTATTATATACTTTGTACCGATCTGGCAGGCTCAACACAAATGGTACCTACACCGAGTGTGTTTGTGTTGTGTAGCGATGGTCAAGAATGAAACTTTGTGCGGTGGCATGCGCCAAAGAACATTCTGGTGAGGAATCTGTGCAACATTTGAGGTACATCCTAAACGTAACAAAGAATGGGGCAAGCAGAAAAGACGACTGAATAAAAGGAGCAAACAGTGTTTTTGGGGGAGATGCAAAGAAAGTGAGCGACGAATTAAAAGAACTGGTTTAAACATGGATTATGTAGCAAAGACAGAAAGGTGCGCGTGTCTCCAGGAAAATGATTGGCATTAAAGCAAAGAGGATTTCTCATACGGAGCCAGTGCTAATCAGAACAGAATACAAGGTTCTTATCATTTTAATAAAAGATAATGATGATTTATTAAATGATGAGAACATTGAACAAATGTTTCATCTGGTGGTGTTTGTGTCCTAATTTACCACACTATGAACCCATTAGCCATCACTATTCTGTCTGTGATGGAGTAAACGTCTGGGCTACTAAAGGCAGCTGCACAATATACATTTCCATTGTTGCAAAAATGTGGATGTTTGTTTTTGTGGGAGAAACTCTAAGTGGACGTCATGAAACCACAAACAGCGAAAGGCGGAGCTTCAGAGATCGAAGCGTCTTACTTAGGGTCTCGGAGGAAAAGAGTTCCCAAAAATAGCTAATAATTCATAAATAACTTTTGTGTGCCAAAGGCAATATATGACCACATAGAGTTTACTCTGAAAGGCTTAAGAATAACATGGTATAGGTCCTTTAGACTAATTAAAGAATACAGAATGCATCCAGAAAATGTCTCAAAATGTCTGTCTGACAATAAAGACCAAAAATATTTACATAGTTAAAATACTGATGATTTGTTTTCTATGCAAGTTAATGCATGGATGAGAAGTCTGCAGAAGATAGAGTTCCTTCAGTAAAATGAAGTAGACATTAAAGACCCACTCCAATGAAAATGCTGTTTGTAGACAAACAGATCCATGTACGTCTTCTTTTTCCTCGTCTGAGCTGGAAGCTGGATCAAAACTGAACGGTGGCACAGATCCAATATTGCTCACTATTTTTCTGCTACACTAATGATAGCTTGGGGCTGTGAGAGGCTGTAAGCTAGTGGGAGAGAGTGCAAACTAAGGAATGCTGGGAAATCATCGTAGGGTTCTTTCCGTGCCAACAATCCCATCCACAATTCAGAGGTGAATTTCTAATGAGCTCCTGCTGCGCTGCAGAAAACGTTTTAAAAACAACACAGGTTTTTGATTTGGCTGCAAATGACATAATCATCATTAAAAGGCCAATGGACACTTTTACAATAGAAAAAATTGAGTTCCTTTTCAATCCTGTTTACTTTTGAAAGCCAGGCTCTGTTTGCTTGTTTACATACAAATAGATGTATCAGAAACAGAAGTTCGTTTTTTTTCATTATTTGCTACTAAATTGGTATAAAATTCCTCTCAACAGTCACAAGGACAGTCGAGGTTTTAGGGTTGATTCTTCTGTTAAAGGTTCATGTATGTTTTTCTGTGAGTTGCAGAGAAAAAGGAAGATCCCAAACCACAGACACATGAGCTGAAGTTTGGTGTTTTCAGTTCTACCAGTCTGCAGTTATTATCATAATAATGTCTTGTTTCAAGTCGCCCTGAAATGCCTGGAGCGTGGCTGCACCGATTAGGAAATCTTAATTAAGCTTTTGTAGATTCTCCTTCATCAGACCTTGTCTCGTTTTGTGCAAAACCCGTCTTCTTTCAGTTCGAATTTAAGAAGCACCACTTCTGTCTAAGTGAATGGGATCTGCTGTCGTTTGTGTGTTGGCAGTGTGTGCGTATGTGATGTGTGTGTGTGTGTGTGTGTGTGAAGCGAGACAGTCAGCCAGACAGAGACCAAAGCTTCTGTTTCACTGCAAGCTTTCAAGTTCCTCATGCTCCGTCTCTCCCTGGGCCTTTAAGTATTAGATGTCCCCACTCTGATCCGCTTGTTGTCGCAGCCATTTCCCCAGTGGCTCATCATACTTAAACTCCTCTCTCATTTCCATTATAATCACCGTAGACGAAGCTCACCTGAGATTTACACCGAAACACAATTTAGTTTCACCTCTGAAGCCGTGCAGCATGACACCCGCTGTGTAATGGATGAAACGTCTCGGCTGCTGGGAGGACGAGCGCCGCGACTTCACTGTTCACAGCGGTGACGAAAATGTTCCTGTTGGGAGCCACAGACTTTGTGTTCAGCTTTGGGTGTTATGGTGATGTTGTAAAAGTTCAATCAAATTACCAGCAGAGCTCACACAAGGTATTACTAAGTGGCAGCATCAGCTGGGAGTGTAGCCACTGGAAACGGTCGATTAAACGGTTGTAGCTGTGATGAACTGCACAGACGAACATTATTACCATGTTGTTTCATCCATCTGTGTTTACAGGGAGCAAGTGTCTTCATTAAGCTCTAGGGGAGCTGATGGATAAGCTTGAGCCAATGTCCATATGAGACACGAGATGAGCGATATCTGCCTGTGGTGTAAAGGTGCTGCTGTAGCCAAACAGTGCTGGGAATAAGCTGTGACATTTAGCGCAGCAGAACACAGCACAGGCATGTACAAAGCCCTTATCCATGTCACCAAGAAGGTTTGCAAGTAAGTGACTGTGACAAACCAAAGTGAGGCGGACGACCCAGTTTGTTTGCTTCGAACACATGTGTTTCATTGAGGCTTGCAGCAAATTTATAATTAGTCTGGGAGTAGAGCGCAGCATCTCTCTGAGAATTCAAACAGCGGCTGCTCTTTACTTTTAACATCTGCTTCCCTCAGTGATCCCTGCAACGTGGCCCAGGGAGAGGAAGCGCTTCTAATTACAAATAAAACTAGCTAAGCTTATTGCTGTGAATTATTGCAACTTTATCTGAAGTGGACCAGGAAGTGCTCCTGCAGCTAAACAGCTTTGAGGTGCACACAGGGTATCAAACTACGTAGCAAAATTAGAATTGGGCATTGAGGAACTGGTTCACCACAGCGCAGTGGAGAACTTTTTCATCGTCGGACTTGATGACAGTCGTGAAGGGATATTTTGTTTTTCAGTGAAACTTTAAAAGCGGCAAGAAATGGAGCGTCTTTAAGATCAACAGGAGCTCGGTTACATTTCTAAGCACTGTAGCTGCTAAATGCATTGGTGTTGTTTTTGGCCCAGGTCAAGGTTCAACCAAAATGTAGGAGAAAACGAAAGTGTATCTTAATCAACAATTAAGCCGACTGTCTTTCCTATATAAGGTTGTTACATTGCATTTTCATGCTCATTACAGTTACAAAAGCTTCTCTAAGGAATTGTGCTTCATTTGAAAATGATCCATCCCAATGAACATGATTATTTTTGTGCTTTTAGCCTGTTCTTGTGGCATTTCTCTGATTATGAAGAGCATATATGAAGAAGATTAAGCTGAAAATTACATTTCTGAATTTTTCTTTATTCAAATAATTGAGAATCAGGAGATGAAAAAAAAGTCGTCTGAAAAAGGTCGCTTTTGTGGCGTAGAAAATACACTGGGCGGGGCCACAAGCTCCCCACTCGGCTCCATTCTATTGGGATCGCTTTGGAAGCAGGTCGAGGGTGATGGGAGTGGGAGTCTGAGTACAGCTAGTTGTTGTCAGTATAAATGTGGTAGAATGTATTATTTTCAAGATGGATTTGGCCAGAAAAACATCTGCAGACAAACGCCTAAACAATTCCATGCTGATCAGGTAATTATGACCAGAAAAATGTCGTCCCTCCTTATCGACCGATTGATTTCAAACAAATGTAAAAGGGAGAAAAAAAAGCATTAAAGTCCTGAAAGTTTGAAAACGCTTCAGTTTCTGTAACAACCTTGTTGCAATAAAGACAACAGATCCAACCAGAAGCTGCCTGATGCAAAACAAATGCAGCATAAACATTCAAATGATAGTTTTTTTTTAACACTAGTTCATTTGTTAAAGCATTAAGGTCAATATCTACATATATTTCCCAACTGGACTTTACAAACATATATTGAGCTTAGTATGTCCTTCTCCTCCCTCTGATTACAATGTCTAGATGTTTTCCTTCATTGTATAAATGTTGTTTTTAAACTGTTCACATCACTGCTGCTCTGATGATAAACTGTTCACTGCATGAAAGGAGCTTTACATTTAAAGCCACATTCATTTCACCAGGGTTGTTGTGTGTTTTAGTGTTGTTCTCAAAGATAAAAAGTTGAACATTGCATTTTTCGAATGTGTGTGCAAAGGAGATTGGACAAGCGTCATTAGCTGTCCCATTTTTTCAGGACTGAAAAGTCTCTCTTCAAAAATCTAACATTAATTCTTTTTTTTTAATTTTGTGTAAATAATTCTGTGAGAATTACTGGCTGCTGTTTTGCTTGTGGAGAAAAGCTAATCTAAAACTCTGTTCTTTCTTCATACCAGCTGTTTTTTGGACAGTGTTTAAAATGTGATGCGATTTTGAAGCATGACCACAGAAAGTGCGTTCCAGTCATAAACAACACGTGTCTTTGGACTAGCGTGCTACATTGTTCAGCACAAATGATGTTTCATGAAAAATGTGATCTCATTTATGTATTTTTCATTTGCTCTTCCTGTTTTCTGCTTTCTGTAAAGGTCGCATGCAGCAAGGTGCATGGAGGAGCCTCAGAGCTGATCGAGTGGACAGACAGTGAGAATGAACCGAAGATATCTCCCACAGGGGCCAGTCCACGAATGATCAACCCCCTGCGTTTGTTTGCCAGGGGCTCCCCTGAGCTCAAGGGCAGCATGAGGGAAATTACACATTTGCAGAACATTGAGGACTTTTGGGACTGGTTAGCTAACCAGACAGATGTTCAGGGCGCTCAAGCCAGAACTAAACGCAGACCCATCGTCAAGACTGGCAAGTTCAAAAAGATGTTTGGCTGGGGGGACTTCAACTCCAATATCAAGACTGTCAAGCTCAATCTGCTGATCACGGGCAAGATCGTGGACCACGGGAATGGCAGTTTCAGTGTTTACTTCCGTCACAACTCCACTGGGATGGGGAACGTGTCGGTCAGCCTGGTGCCGCCATCCAAGGTGGTGGAGTTTGAGATCAGCCAGCAGTCCACACTGGAGACCAAAGATACCAAGTCCTTCAACTGTCACATCGAATATGACAAGACTGACCGCAGCAAGAAGACTGCTCTGTGCACCCATGACTCCTCCAAGGTGTGCTATCAGGAGCAAACGCAAAGCCACGTGTCTTGGCTGTGCTCCAAACCCTTCAAAGTCATATGCATCTATATAGCCTTTTACAGCGTAGACTACAAACTGGTGCAGAAAGTATGTCCAGACTACAACTACCACAGTGACACACCTTACTCTTCCACAGGATGACGTGGTTGTTAGAATGGCTTTGGTTGGTCTCATCATGTAAATACGAAGCTGTAAACTCTGTCTCCCAACATTCCTAAAACACCGACCTTTGTTGCAGTGCAGCTGAGTGTGGCGTTGGCTGGAGGGGTGTGGCTTAGCTCCTGTACATAGTGATCATGTATGAAGATTCAGGGTGTGGGATTTTAATAGCAAAGTGAGATTCAGAACAGAATCCGTATCCTTACAGCAGCTTGTACTCCCTGGAAACCCGTTGATATAATTACTGTGTTGTCCAGATGTTTTCTTCAAGGCTAAACCATAAGCAACCAGATAGCTGGCACGCCATCAATGTCAAGCTACTTCTTCATCTCATTTAAGCAGTAAAAGGATGAAGCAATACTTTGAATCTGATCAAACCCAAACACTTTGAAGAGTTTAGTTAAGGCATCAAATTAAACTAGATTACTGGCGATGACAGAGCAGTGCAAACTGTTTTTGATTAGTTTGATTAATGAATGTCTTAAAAGGCTTTTGCTGTTATTTTTCTTAACTCTCAGTTGTTCTTGTATAATCAGTAAAGCTGTTAATTGCTTGATTTGACATATTTTATTTATGACCAAATTAACTGTTTTTTTTTTAAAAAAGGTCTGTGCATAAAAAAAACTACCGACTGGAGAGAGTCTCCGTTACCTAAAATGTCCAGATTTCCTGGTTCAATTGAACCGTGGGTGTGTTCGACGTGATCCAACATCCCCGATTGCAGGACGGACTTTAAGAGTGAGTCGCACACTGGATTAATGTGTCAGGGGGGGGCAGCAATTGCAGGACAGGTGGATTTAGTGAGTCTGGCAGACAATTATCAGCACTTTGTAATGGTCCTGCCACCAGCCCTGACATTACTTGTCTTTAATAGGCTTTAATTAGCCTGGGAAATTTCACTTACCAAGAGAGGAGAAATGAGGGGAGGAAAATAAATATATAAATGAAAAAGGCAGAAGAACAGATCCATCTGCAGTTTTAATGAAAAGAGAAAACACCTTTAAAAATAACTAGCTTTTCCCAATCGTGCGGACAGCTTAAGCCGACCGTCCTTTGCGTACATTCCAGCTGTGTATTACATGTGGTAATGTGCTTTGACCTCCAGTTCACCAAGGCGGTTTTAAAGGATTTGTTAAAACCACATTAAACGCCACACACTGTGTTGTTTGCGCTTACTGCAAAATCCCAGGTGAAAAATCTGGAGTCGCCACTTTTGTTGCTTTATTTTGTAGAAAACACAACAACAAAAAACACATATGTGACAGAAAACAGTTTTATGTTGCAGATAAACCGTCTGGCTTTGTTAAACAAAAAAACACAAATATTTAAAACAGCTATTTTGGAGAAAACATAATCAGCCACTGATAAGGAGACGGACTATCCTTTATTTATCTTAAAAAAAACCCACACACTGTGAATTGCAGATGGTATCAACAAAACAGTTGTAAAAATGCAGAATTACAGGTCTGTTGGAGTCTTTCCTGCTACCTAAAAAAAATATTTAAAAAAAACATTGCTCATACATTTCTGCAGTGATGCAAAACCAGAAAAGAAACATTAGAGATTGTGACCAAAATGTAGGAAATAAAATGAGGATGTCTGACTAAAATCTGGATTTTTTTTTTCTGGATGGGGATTCAGGTTGATTTTGACTCAATAAAACAAAAAGATAAGTGTGTACAGAAATAGTATACAATCAGCTGGAGCAGGAAAGACAGGAGTCTGACCTCTTCTAGAAATGTACACGTGTTATTTCAGATTGCAGACGAAATGATGAAATGTTGTAATCATGTTGTAATTTTTAAACAGTTGATGAAACTCAGCAAAAAATGTGTTTGGGTATAGCATTGACCACTGATGGCAAGTACTCCTGTCCTGTCTCCAGCCTTTTACCATCATCTGTAAATGTTTCTGCCATCTTTTTGCCATGAGGTGTATTATAAATCGGAGCTAATCTGTGTTTAGTTTTCTCCTTTGTGCAAATGCTGTGTATTAATGTGAAACTCCAAAAACACTTCAGAGATGTCCTTTTATTCAAACCCCCCTCTAAAAAAATGTGTTTCTTATTTTTGGTGTTTTTTTATCAAAACTCTTGAGCCAGTAATTGTCAGATTTGTTGCCTGAAGTCATCCGGTACTTTGATTTTCATGAATGTAACGGCAGACTTTGTTTTCCTGCTTGCTTACAGCTGTTCCACCAGATTCTCCTGTAAAATAGGACAAACACTTCTCTGTGTTGTGTTGATTTCTCAATATTTGTTTTCCAATTGATTTCATCCTGTTCAAGTGTTACTGAAAAGAGCAGTTAAGGTCTCTCTGGCATTAAAGCTTATTTGAACTTGGCTCGTGGCATTTGACGCACAGATTTCGTTCTGGAGCCTCACAGTTGTCGGTTTTCATTTCCAGAAGGAAGCATAAACACACCATTTTAAGAGTTACATTTCAGAATAGCTTTTTAATGGGCAATACATCTGTGTCCACAGGCGTGGATGATACCAGAGGTACACCTCGGGGAGCACATCCATTTTGCTGTGACCATCAGAGACAGGGGTCTTCTCATCCGCTTCCATTACTCTTATCTGATCAGTGTGAGGCACGTACGCCTTTGCCATCCAGTCACACCACTTGCACTCATCCAAATCCTTGAAAAGCCACATGGAATGACACCCTATCTATCTACAGCTCACCACTGATAGCATTAATCATGTGCAACAAAATCAAGTGATTGCACGAGTGCAAGCATTGGGAAATATGCTGGGATTTTTCAAGTTTAGTGGGAAAAAAAATACGGTTTAGGTGGCTCCTAATTGTTGACATCGCCTGCTTATTCCCAAATGATGGTGGAATATTTCCATCCTTAGTGCAGGCATCTTGTCTGCAAGGAAGGAAGATAAAAGGTTGGAGAGGCATCCTGAAGCCGAGATGCTATCGGGCCTGTTTTTTTGGATCTGTGCAGAGAGGGGCGGACGTGGATCAGCAAGCCACTGATGAAGACGTCTCTTCTTGCAGGAGAGAGCAGCCTCACCTTCTTTTTAATTAGAGCTAGCATCGAGGATTCACATAAAGCAGGAAAAAAAAAAAAACTTGTGTTTTTATAAGGTGTTCTGCTTTTAACAGTGACATTGTGGCATGCTTGTGCATTTCTTTTGATTACTACAGTTTAGTTGTTTTGTAATTACATACCAAAGGGAAGACGCTCACTAAAGAATCACCTCAGCTAACGACCAAAGAGCAACCACGGATGATTAGCGGTTTCCCTCAAAAATCTCCCACTTTTCAACAAGTTCAACAAAAAAAACAAACAAAAAAAAAAACAATCAGGGGCTTGTCCGGGATGCTGGAAAATGTTTTAATGGGTTAATGCAGGCATTCTTGCAGACAACTTCATCTTTTTTTTCTTTTCTTTTACTTCCATAGTTTCAACATTGAAACATGACGCTGAACAATGTGTAGCATCACGTATGACGCAACTCTTAATTTACAAAATCCTGTGAAGTGTCTGTCACACACTACGTACAAGACTGACTTGGGGAAAACAAAACAAAAAATAAAAACATAATTCCGCCCTCCCTCCATTTAAAGAGAACATCGCCAGTGGAAGTGATGCTCAGCATCCTACAGATATCCAAGGATGTGAGAGGAATCTTTTGCACAAATTCATTTCATGTGACTGCACAAATATTGCAGATAATTGCAGAAAGCAAAGTGTTACAAAATAAAATTGGTACATGGACACTTTTTTTGACGATAATATGACCATGCAATCATCTCTTCACGTTTAGTTTGCCACAATATACTGAGAATACATATTTGCAAGTTGGCGATACGAGAAGAAATAAATTGTCAAAACTGAATTTAAAGTAACTCACAGATCCATCATCTGGAAAGTACACACTTCCATGTGCTTTCATGGTTTTTTTAGGATTTGGGCCACGATATGGACACTTTTCTGTCTTAATAGGATTGAGATTGGTCTTTTTTAACGGCAGATTACCACTTTCCCCACACAAATATGCAGTACAACACGCTTTCTTGTACATTGGTCTCCTGAAGATGATTCAGCTGTCATTTACATAGAAATGTTGCCATCAATATGGGGCATACGCATCTTTTAAAAAGTGTAAAGAACTGACCTTGCACTGACTGTTCATGCTTCTTTTTAATGTCTAGTCACGAAACGGGCTAAACATTACAAATATATAATATTTCCCATTTAGTTAAACCTTTGTTACGTTCCTATAGAACTCCATATCAAAACAACTGTACATGGGAACTAGTGCAACCTGGAGGAGGCCTGGTCTTTGTGACAAGGCAGGCACAGAGTAAAGAGACGAAGTACTCCAGAGCAGGTCCAGAGCAATGGCAGATATGTTAAGGCCATTTTGAAAATTACAGGAAAAAAAACAAAAAACAAAAATGAAACAGTTGGCCTGCTACTCAGGTTGAATTACATTCAACATGAGCAGCACAGCAAGCAACATCGACTGAATCGTTTTGTTGTCCAATCCACTGATGTCGGCCTTCCACGTGCCACCCTCCCCACATCTCTGGCCAGAAAGCTCCACTCGTCTTCTTTATTCAAGTGTGTTCAGTTTTGGTGGAAACAGAAGAGGTGACCTCATAAGTCCTTCCTTTGTAAACCCACTTTTCACACCCCCAGTCCAAAGTCAGGCAGTCAAGACTGTTTTAGACGTTTCCTCGGAAGTCCGAAGGGTGGGCACTGCGCTGAAGCCAGGGCACGAAAGGCTTCGGCTACCAAGTGAGGGTGGGACTGGATCATTGACTTCCAGCCTGCAGTCTCCATTATATCTGTGGCATGACTGTAAGCACAAGCAAAATGGAGTCAACACTCAAGACATGATAAGCTGCACATTAAAAATCAATAAACATAAATGAGATTGTAATGACAAAGTAAATAAAAGGCATTTAATTTGTGAGTTGGTGGGTAAACTGGGTCATTAGTGCTTTCTGCACACTAGAAATAAACAAAATGATGCAGGATTACGTCGTCACAGTGCAGACCATGCAAGAAAAGAAAAAAAGTTCAGCACTTCAAGGTGTCCTGCAACAACACACTACATCACTGGGAAAAAAAACTGTTGCCATGGCGGCCGCATCTCCTCTCTTGGAATTGTACAAATATTCCATTTCTGCTGGTTATCCAGGTACGAGTCAATTAATAACACGGATACAAAGATATGAGGCTTCAAACTGAATTGGCAAATAGCACTTTGTCTGCTCAGGCTAAAACAATGAATTCTAATGCATCTGGTTGTGGGGAGAGATAAGAGGGTGTTATTAATCTTGTGTCACATATATCATCTAATTACATACTTGCTATTCCAGTTCTTTCCATCTTTACAGCCCAGCTGTCTCAGGACACTGCACCTATGGCAAGGAGATAAAAAGGTAAGCATTCAGGGCTGGTAAACAGAAATGGCAGCAGGAATTTATCACCGGAGTTTTTTTCTCTTGCAATACTTGCCTGTTGATAAAATCTATGGCTTGTGCTTTGAGCTGCTCGGCACTGTGCAAGTCAGCCAGGATGAGGGTGTCGGCCACATTCTCCACTGAGAGGCTGTTGCACAAGGCCTCTTCACACATGACCTTTAAACGCTCCAGAGCATACTGAGGTGGGGGTGCAAGGGGGACAAAACGAGTTAGCGTGACCGTCTGGATGGGAAGTTGGTCTTAACAGTTTCTCAGTTTTAACATAACTCAGGTTTTTCCAAACTCGACGATGGCTGCCACCTCCAAATTTATCAGCGCCACCAGCTGAGGTTGCTTTATAAAACACGTGACCAAATATTTCAAAAGTGGGATCCATCTTTCAGTAGTTTGGAATTGCAGTTGCACACACCCACCAGTAAAGGGGCTGTGCAAAATGAAGCACAAGGAAGGAAGAAATGCCAAGCCACCTGCAGCTTATGACAGTTTGGAATTTAAATAAAGGCAAAAAAATGGAAAAAATAAGAAAACCAGGAAGATAAAGTGAATTTCCTCCAAAAACAAACAGATCGTGATTACTTTATTTAAAAGACTGAAAACTGTTTCTTTCCTCACTGCGTGCATCCCATTTCAATAGAAATCTCTTCATTGCTGCTTGTTTTATGACAAATTGATAAGTTCCACTTCGAAACAAACACAAGCAAAAAAAAAAAAAACCTGACAGGTGAGGCGTAGTCACATTAAACTCTATTAAAAGAAGTTAAAACATGTATGTTTTTGACAACCGGTGTGCATTTGTTACAAGCCAGAATCCGGTGAACGGGCTTCGGGTTCAAAAAGTTTGCAGGACATCAAACCAAATCCATAGAATTCAGACAGTCATTCAAAAGTTACAGGTAAGAGTTATGAAAATAACTGATTATTATCATCATTCTTTTCATAGTCAAATTGCATATTTGATTTTTCAAATGTTTGTGAGCATGTAAATAATATCAGTGAATAATATGAACTGACATCTCATCCAGTTGACATGGATATTTGACAGTTACTATTGAATGATTGTCCGTGTAAACATGTTATACAGCAGATGATTTGTTGGTGATGTCATAAATTAGTTTTAAAATAGATATGTGTGATTTTTACTCCATTTTCATGCAATTCTTTGTTGGAAGTGTTTCTGTGTTTCAGCTGATTTTTCACTGCTTTTTTCTGCACTTATTTTTTAAAACGTAACCTAATACGCCACATTTCCCAATATAACTTTAAAGATACACACTTGGATTGTTGCATTTCTAATACCAACCTCCTCCTGTTTTTTTTAAACTATGCCAAGCCTGTCTGACCTGACTGATGTTGTTAAATGAAGTCATTCTGAACTTCCTTTTATCAGGTCTTTTTTATTATCATTTTCTCTCGTTTTCCAGTTTTTTCTAAAGGCAGTTGGCCTGTATGTTCTTTTTGATGGACTAATAGGCTGAGGACAGAATCTGAGGCTTGACGTTTCAACTGTGTTTTCACATTTCCAGGAATAAACTCTATTGTTAGCTGTAATTTTTACACCAACCGACAGTATCGGCTGCATTTTCTCATCACTAACCATTTTTTATAAAGGGAATACCAAAATAACAAATTGACATTTTTACATATTCCAGCACTATTAGTTCAAGACTACCAAGGAGAACATAGAAAGCTTTTCTAAAAATGGAGCGAGACCTGAAGAAAAATGTGAACTATCAATCCAGTTTCACATTAGATGGAGGCTACCAGCTGCATAATTACAGTAAGCCTCATTGACTTGCACACCGCGCTCTCGCTCCCTCTGCACTCCTGCTGCAGTCAGAGCTCAGTCAAACAGGTTAAGCATTTCAAACAATAACAACACAGTCATGGTTTGACAACAGCACATGGGGGTAAGCTGTGTCCATTTTAACACCTTCATTCTTTATAAAAATAAAAATCACACACAACACATTACCAACAGTTATGATTAACAGAATGTCTGCGTTTTGTACCACCTCTCACGCTTTTAGCATCACCTCTTACTCAACTGGCACCAGCTCAGTGGCCTAGTGGAAGAGAGTCCACCCTGAAACTGGAAGTTCATGAGTTCAAATCCACAGCAAAGCCAAAGAATCAGGCCCACGCTCAGCATAACAGGGTTGGATTGAAGGTTAAACCAAAGAAAAAAAAATAAGGAACAAGTAATTGGTCTCATCAGTTAACCTCTGGGACTGCTTTGACTTTAATTAATGTTGTGACAGCTTTAGGCATTTGGATTGAGCTGGTAAATATTCGTAAAAATAAAATCATGTAAAACGAACAAAAGACTAAGCAGAAGTGAGAATTGACATATCTTGAATCAGTGGTGTGGCTGCACCCGTTTTAAGTCAAGAAAGGATATTCTGACCACCTCTCAGGTTATGATCAGAATTTGCATTTGTAGTCTGAACCTGCAGAAATGAAAACGAGCTGCACAACGTTTTCTGAGTAAACTCTGCAGCGTGTCAAGCACATGGGCACTAAAGGTATTACTGACCTCCACACTTAATCAGCATGACCACAGAAAAGCCGCTCCAAAGTTTTTTAAATGCCAAAAACCCAAACAATGAGGCACAAATATGGGAAAGATTTGAAGTTTAATGAACTCAAGTTGAAGGGAAAAAGTGTAACTTGACATATTAAAAGTAGGAATTCATGGTAAGAAAAAGTTGGAGGTGTTCTTACTTTATCTGCAGCTGCCAGCAAATTATCTGCCATTTTCTCCAAATTTGGGGCTTTGCCTGTATAGATGAATCCCATCATTTCCCGAAAGACATCTGGATCCACATCACTGATGTCAACACGATTCTGAAGAAAAATATAAAAAACAACACCAGAGTTTAGTCCATTATGGGAGAAAAAACAATAAATTCACTTGAAAATATTACTGCATATTTTCTAATAGTAGCCCCGGCGTTTAGTCCAAAAATTGTCAGCCGGCTTAGCGTTTATAAGAAACTGGCATTTATTCCATCACAGACAGAATGGTGATGGCTAATGGGTTCATTTTGCAGTGAAATTCGGAGAACAAATGCAGACAACAGATGAACATTTCAGGATTGACTGAAATGATGAGAACATTGCGTTATGTTCTGATTAGCACTGGCTGTGAACGTTTCTTTTCTCTTTGAATCATCATCAACCTTAGCATCAAAAAATCCTCTTCACTTTCATGCTGGTCATTTTCCTGGAGACACGCGCACTTTTCTGTCTGTTCAATAACCCATGTTCAAACCAGTGCTTCTAATTTGTCGCTCGGTTTCTCTGCGCCTCCACCAGGAAACCGTTTGCTCCATTTTCTGCAGTGTCTTTTCCATACCATCATCTGTTTGAGCTGTTCTCAGTCTGCATGACTGTGTGCGTCGCATGCGCAAAGGGTGGGGGGGGTCTTAATGGAGCCCGGCAGCTATTAGAGACCAGCCGCCATTGGAAGATATACGGTAAGACTAAATCTTTTGAATGTAAAAAATATTATGTCAGACTAAAAAGACTAAGGTAAAAAAAAAACAAATGAAATAAGTATGTCCTTACCTTTTTACTTTCTTCCATTTCATGTTCAAACATTGCGTTAAAGACAGGTGATCTAGCTGTAGACAAAATACATTTTAGTAAAACATTGTGAACTCAAAAAATTAATGATTGAACTTAATAAAAAAAAATAACAACATAAGGAAATAAACATTTGTGGAATTGTTGACAAATTTAAGACTCATTTCAACAGAATGCTAAAATAAAAGAAAATGCATGGCATTAAAGAATACATTTTTAAACATAAGATTAATATAATTAATTGAGTAATAGATACTAGATACGATGAAACAGCTTTTATTTAGTTGCTTTTAAAAGTGAGAACAACTGGTGTGCTATAAAAGTACTGATGTGGAACCTCCATCAGCTGCAGTTTGGTTGCAAAAGTTGCTTATCTTTAGCAGTAAATAATTAAAGGGTTGGGTGTTAATAACGCCAGTGTCATTAGTTTGGTGCTTTGCAAAAGAGGTTTGTTCAACATGAAGATGTGAAAGCAGCAGTGAGGCAGACAGAGCTGGAAGTGCTGATGAGGAAGCCGTACTGCTGTCTACTAAAGCTGTTTCCATTTAAAGATGTTTACTTTGACTGTTTTAATGAATAAAGCCAAACAACATTTTTGCCATTAGATAAAAGAACAGAAAAATGAAATATGGCAGTCATGTATTCATCTTTTTGTGCAGGAATCGGTATCGGTGAACACCGTGCTATGTTTGTTAGGCTGTTCCCCCTTCCATTCTGCTGCCGATGCTCCCTTTAAATGGAGTAAATGGCGTATACTTATTTACTTTTCTACCTTCATTGAAGGCCCAAAGTGCTTTACAGTCACTGACCCATTCACACACACATTCACACACTGATGGCGGCTCCGCTGCCGAACAATGGCGCCAACCTTCCATCAGAGGCAATGTGGGGTTCAGAGTCTTGCCCAAGGACACTTCTACACATGGGTGGGCATGGTGGGAATCAATCCTGCAATCCTTCGATCACAGGGTGACTGCCTTTTCCACTGCACCACGGCCGCCCCGCTTTAATCCACAAGTCCTTTGTTTCTGTATTTTATAGTCTTGCTACTCCTCTCAAATAAGCAGAACTTGGCAGAGTGTTCACTTTTTATTGCACTAAAGAATAAAGTTGTCCTCCATTTTTAAGTAGCTTTGAGGAAAGGCATGTGCTAATTGTAAATCTATGCTGAACTCTTGTAGAGCCGAGATGCTGCACAGTCGAAGTAACTGCTTTAGTCAGCACTTTTGTGAGGAACACTTCAGCAGCCACCATGTCTAATCCAGAGTCAGCCTCTCTGTCTCCAGAACCCAACAGTCAACTGCGTCAAACAGGGCCAATGAGTAAATAGAGCTGAGAAAGTAAAGAACAGCCAAACTGCTACAAAACAACGCATCCTCTTCCTGAACAGCTCACCACATCAACATGGCTGAAAACCCTGTCCTGGATGTTACTTGACAAAACATCGGTGCGTCGGCATGTTTCACCTGCAAGGATGGATTTGTGGGCTTTGAACTCCTGTCCCCCCACATACAGGCTGCAGTCTGTGAAGCGTGAACACTCCCACAGGTTCCCAAGGTCATCAGACAGCTGACACTCCGGCACCTTCAGCATGTTCATGTTTGACTGGCCCGAAATGTTCACAGAGTCCTGGACGACGCTTACCTGTTCAGAAAGTCAGAACAACAATGACGTCAAATGTTGTGAATATGCCAAAGGAGGCTAGCGAATGTCTACCTGATTTAAATATCAAATTACTTATTCCTAAATTCACAAACCAAAACACTTTCATTTGAAAAGTCGTATTCGATCACTGCTAAGCATTAACATTTACACTTTATTCTTGCTATGAGCCAATTAAATAGCCTTTTAATCTCACATTGATGGTACTTCTGGGACAGATGTTGAAATTTAAACTGTTGAGGTGGGAAATCCAAACTGATTCTCTCACTGACAGAGGTGTTATCCGGGTGTGTTTACCATCAATTATGAAGGAACTTGGGAAACCAAAATTAACAAGTGTTGCTTAGTTAACTATTAGATGAGGAAATTTATTTTGTCTTTGATTTAAAAGTAATTAACTGATCAAAGATGCAATTTCCATAAAACTGCTGAACTTTTGTTCATCCAGGAAGAGATTCAGCCAATTTCATTGCCATTAAAATTCACACACACCTCATGTGACTTTTTCCTGGAAAATTTCATTTTCTGGGACACTTACTGCTCTTGACATTTTGAAGGAAACTATTTTAAAAGCTGGTATCGTAAGTGGGAAATGGAGGAATAGTTTTCTTGTTGTAAAATGACATTTGTTGACATTTTTAACAACATGCCAAACATTCATAAGTCAACTGTTCACTCTGGAATAAAGACAGAATCAATTAGAAAAGTGACATTTTGGATAGTCACTACTTCAGTATGACTGTTATGTAACATTGATGCTTTAACCATTAATGCAAAACAGCGTCATAGCAAAAAGTAAGAAATAAATTATAAGACAGCATTT
Source organism: Adrianichthys oophorus (assembly GCA_036245035.1). NCBI lineage: Eukaryota > Metazoa > Chordata > Actinopteri > Beloniformes > Adrianichthyidae > Adrianichthys > Adrianichthys oophorus. The sequence goes on along the minus strand of BSAI01000005.1, from coordinate 25,782,107 downwards.
AAATGGCTTTTTTTTTGCATGTCTAACATGTAAGTTTATTTCACATGAAGTTTAAGGAATAAGACAACTGGAAACTTCTCTAAAAAAATATTGTACGACTTACTTCGCAGAAGAGTGTAAGCTTGTCATCTGGTAAGAGTCCATTAGCTTCATCAAGTAGAAAATCTCTTCGTATAAACTTTTTGAATCCCCAGTCTTTTCCTTGAACAAATCTATATGCTCTTTGGCTTTCTGTGATCAACAGAGAAGGATCAGCCATAATGTTTCTATTACATTTTATTCTACGGGTTTCAGGTCGTTTTAGTGAGTGTTACTCACCCATTGCTTTTGTCTCCTCTCTTTTAGCATTCAACAAAGAAAATTTGAACTTAGCTCTTACTTCACTTTTTGGACAACTAACAAGCAGTAAGTACAGTGACAGATAATCTTTGCTTTCATCGTCGAGTCCCTTTGGATTAACTCGCAGACACCTGGCAGAAAGAAAGACATTACAGGTCAGTCTTTTAAAGAAAACGTTGGTAAAACATCCCAGCTTGTGTGTTGTTTTAAACAAAACGTTTTTAAACAGTAGGTGAATATATGACTCCAATATGTAATTTGATGATTATTAAATCATTATTATATGTATTAACTTTATGGCTCTGAAGGGCATGTAAACTATTACAAGCAGAATATGAATCTTGATTACTGACCATTTCATTTTGTCATTAGGGCCAGAGGAGAAAGTTGAGCTCTTCAAGACTTCTCCCATTTCTTCTCTACAAAAACTAAAATTATTTATGGTCCACATGTAGGAAAACTTCACGACCTTGACCTTTGAACAAAAAGAGGAAACAGAACCAAACCAAAATCTTCAATTCAATAAAACAGACATTTTGTTGAACATTTTAAAAGGATCTGCTTGGATCCAACAAACGTTCTTATTTTGCTTTCGACTCTTCCATTTAGGGGTTGCCACAGCAAATCAGCTTAGTCCATCTAACCCTGTCTTCTGCATCCTCTATTCTAACACCAGCTACCTTCGTGTCTTCATTCACTGACACAACCCTCTGTATCTATCCAGGCTTGGGATCGGCACAATGAGATCTGGTTTGGGCCCCCTCGTGGCTACATATCCACAAACAACTCAGAGAATTTCTGAACTTCCACCGCTCTGTAAAAACTATGTCTTATAAAACGACAGGTTTTTTGGTTCTTCAAAAAACTAAAACTGTGTCAAAACGGCATCATCATAATTAAAAGATAACTAAGAAAGTTTTGAAAATATACCAAAGGAGGATTGGAGTGGGACTTAAATAAAAGACAGGTTTGACTCCCAGTGTGTGTTTGTACGTGTGTGTGACTTAATTTGGTGTAAAATATATACATACACAGTGTTTCTGATTTTACACCTAATCACTGTCAATTTCCAGGAAATGTTGTTGCTGTCCTGAAAACTCTGTCTAAATAAACTGTTTGCATCTAAATAATGGTCTTAAAATGATTTAAAAGGTGTTAATTAAAATAAACAACAATAACTTTGCTGCCTAAGTGGCAGCAATAACTGTTACAGGTATAATTGATGCATTTTCCTTCCTTTAGTCACACATACTAGAACTCTTCGGACCAGGAAATTGAAAAGCACAAACTTGTTTATTAACAATCAATCATATGTATTTGAATAATTAATCAAGTGTTTTTCCTTAGCAGTAACTAAATGCAACTTTTTCCTTCAATTCCAGCAGCTGCGTTAATTTTCCACACAATGAGTCTGATTTTGGCTTTGTGTTGTGTTAAAAACAAACAACGGCAGAGTGACATGTTTTGTGGTTTACCAGAGTGCATGTGGTTTTTAAGTAAAAATAAAAAACAAACAAAAAAAAAGGATGGAAAGCAGATTTTCTATATCTACAAACATATACTATCAGAAGATGATGTACAGCGTTCCTTTCAAGCCCATACCTGTGTGTAGCACCAACTCTCTGCCACAGGGCCACTTGACATCTCCCCTGGAGGAGGCGGGGTGGGAACCCGCGACATGATAAGCTTAGAAGGTACCACTCACTTTACTTCTGCAAGTACTGTAAGTTATGAGAAATCAAAAAGGATTTTAGTACAAATATATGCATTTTCCCAAAATATGCAAATAAAATAGCAAGAGGAAACTATCATGTTTAATATGTTCAATAGGTTTAATAAAAACAATACATGCTGGTAATTAGTTTTGCAATAGGTTTTAATTTTTATTAATGTTATGAAATAAAAAATAAAGTCAAGTTTCTATATTCGAGATATTAGTTTGACTTAATCTGCACTCCTAGTGATGTCATATCTGTAAAGCAAGAAGGATTATTGTTGAAGCATTTAAGGGTTAAATTAAGATGGAAAAAAACTTTGACAATATGCTTTTTACAGCAGAAACCGTCAACAAACCAACGAAAATACTAACAATCTTTGAGTAAACAACAAGCAAATTTTATTTAGACTCACACTCTAATCATTCAAAATGAACTGATTTTATTTTTCCGTTTAATGTTTGTAAATATATGTAACTTTACTTATTTTGAGTATTAGTTGTAATATTTGTGTTACATGAATAAATAAAAAGAAAAAAGCTTTGTATAAGCAAATGAAAGTGAAGGTTAAGGCCCAAATTGACAAAGTTAAGCTTAAGGTTAAACGTCTACCCAGTGGATCTGCTGCATTTCTAACATTTCCATTCATCACTGGAATCCTTTTTCTGAGTTCAGATTCACATTTCAGAATCAGGGGTTGGCTCAGTTCAATGAATTTAATGTGACTTCAATTAATGGCTCAGATTTCTATTCATAAATAAATTCACTTTTGTTATTTTTTAAAAATTGATTAAAAAAAGTAACGAATTAGCATAAAATTTTGTAAATATAGAGTATTTTTTTCTTTAGGGTTTAATTTGAGTGTTTTCGGTTTACATCTTCAACCCAATTACTATCAATATAAATTATCCTAATTTATTTGTTTTCAAAGTGTGCTTGTGACCAAACTTATTAAAAGTTTCAAACCTGAACTGCATGTCTTTTTCAGCCAGAATATTGGATATTTTGCTTTCAAAATTCTAAGGAATGCCAAAACATTGAATAAAAAAAAACATGTTAGCTTGCAGTGACTTGCAACTTCAAAGCCAGCTTGAAGCAGAGTGTGTGGCAGGAAACATCCCAGCTGTATATGCAACAGCTGAGTCACACAAATTGGACAGAAGATACAAAAACCTTCTGATCACCTCTTAGGTTTTTTAAATGAATAAAGGTGGGGCTTGTCTATGTAATCACAGTGTCCTTCATGGCCCCATTCTCATGCTACTCTCTAAAAGAAAACACAGAAAAAGGCTTGAATTAAAAACAGACCTCAAAGAAAAAACAATCAAGGAATTAAATACAACTCAATAATTATCAGAAACTGACTGCAAATGATGCCACAGTCGTTATAGTCATATTTAAACTGTTTAGGCATCAAATGTAACGTTGCTGAAACCTCATTTAGTCATATAATCGCATGTTGTTGACTCACAAAAATACACTGAAATCGAAAACGTAGACCCCCACCCCACACACAAAAACAATTAAAATAAGGAAAGAAAGGAACAGAAGACACATCTCAGGCAATAAAATCATTTAAATAAAGGAAGTCAGAATTAACCTGCAACTTTTATTTGGCTAACACATTAGCAAGAATTGTGCAATATCGACACCAGCACAACTCGGGATGATGCTACACTGATAAGCGTAACACTGGCTTTTTATTTTCTTAAAAACTGGAGTAAAGTGAAAGAATAGTATCTATAAAAGGCCCAGGACCCACGTGACCTAATATTTTAATAATAATTCAAACGGGTGTGTCTGCCCTGCGCCAGGGTTAAAATAAACAATGCAGGCGAAACGTAACCTTAAATCTCAATATTTATTTCCCCTCTTCAAGATTTCGTAGTTAACATTTCTGTCTGTACGTTTAATGTTCAAACAACAGTAAACAAACCCAGATTTTGGTTTCTACTAGCAAAACTAGTGTTGATTCCACTTTAGCGTTTCGACCGCAAACAACGAAGAGAGCCGGATTAGCTTCACAAACAATAATTAATCTACCTTCATGCTACCGGACAGTCTCACATTTTTGACGTTACAGATCCATAAGGATATAAACTAGCCGATAATCCTTCAGAAATAATCAGTAACAACGTATTTAATCCTCGTAGTAACCGGTGTAAAACAAAAGGGCCTCGACGGATACGTTGACAGGATGCTAACCAACCAAGCTAACGTAAACCATCACGTCTGCTGCAGTGGGGAAAACAACAGCAGCTAACTAGCAAGCTAGCCGCGGCTAATTTCTCCACTGACTGCTTACAAAGTTTAAAAAAGACACAGTCACGGCGTACCTTTTAAATTTAAACTCCCATAGACATCGAAAATCGCATATATCTCTGTGTTACACTCGCCCTCTTCTCCGTCCGACACTTTGAACTCTTTCATTCAAGCTCTCACAAGGTTTCTTTGTCTAATTTATCTGAGCTAGCTTACACTTGTCTAGCTGGCTCTTAGCTTCACGGTTTCGAAAATATGAGCACTGCGCACGCGCAGTTTTAGGAGACAGAATTCATACAAACGACGGATCCACTTCACAAGAAGATTAATAATCTTTTAACAATTAAATGCAATAACATTCCAATTTTGATCACGTAAAAATGTGCAAGTGAACTTGGATAGGAAGCGAAATAAACAAACAAATAAAAAAAAAAAGAATACCGGTAGAGTTAACACATTATACTTTTCCCCTGTTTGAAACAAAAAAAGAGAAAGAAATCAAGAGTCTTGACTGCTTTAGTGATTAGGTTTTTATCTTTATAACCTCAGAGGGTTACTTTAGTGTTAAGTCTGAGGTTTCAGTACATGATAGTAATTTATCTTCAGTATAGTAGCTACTCCTCTTGTCATTGGAGGTCTTTAAATAGATGTAAGCTAAAGTAGATGTTAGTAAATAAATAAAGTAGATGTTAACCATAATATAACAGGGGTTTAACGATTAATTGATTTATACAACCAGATGGATCTGTCTGAGACAAGCTGTTCATAGAATTGAATCAAATCGACCTAGGCCATTATACAGTCGTTTTAAAATAAAATAAATCGATCATAATCGGGCTTGGAAAATACCATTTGGATTGAGACATGAAAGGTTTATTTTACTGTAACATTAAAAATGACCAAGTGCATCACAGAATAACACACATGTGATGCAGCAAAAACTAATCAACCGTCATTCCAGTCCAATGTGTGGACATACTTTTATATTAGAAAAGTCATGTGACCATACAGTGTGGTAAGATGTTCTAATAATGTTTCTTTGGATTATTTTGATGTGGAAAAACAACAGAGGGATGAACTTTATCAAACTCAAATGTGAATGGATTTGACATTCATTCTTGTTTACTTGCTTGTCTGTACACATATTTATTTACAGTTGATTATCTTGAAGAAACACAAGAATCTGGAAAACTTCAGCTGCGCTGTTCAGTACCAGGTATTTATCTCTTGAGTCACACTGGTTGAAGTTTTGATTAAGAAGAAGTCCTGGATCCACTTTAGATCAGTGAATCAGATCATCCAAAATGGATCAGTATTTACTATGAATCAGATTGGCAACCACAAACTAGGATATGAAGGGAATCATTGTTAAAATGAATTGTCACAGCTGTATCAAATAACTGGATACATTTATGGTTATGGAGCTTCCTGTCAAAATGATTGTGAATTTAAAACTTAGGATAAACTTGTCTTTTTCTCTAAATATTCAATCATCTTATCTTGACAAAAACTCTGTATTACATCGCATATGGAAAAAAATGCATTCATATATATATATATACAAATATATATAACAAAAAAAGGATTCTAGAAATGAAGATGCAACTAATGTCAGGTCAGCTGCCTTCTGTCAGTAAACAATACATCAGGTTGTACTTTTGTTGAGGTCTCACAGACAGATCGATGTTGGAACATGAGCCTTACTAATAGCATCATTGGAGCAAAACAGATAATTGCTGTGAACACTGAATATTCAGCTCTCAACAGCAGCAATAGAAAACTGTCCATCTTTCAGCACATTTAAGATGTGGGGTGTGAGTAAATGAGCTCCACTTTTACATCTCAGTTTAAGAGTTATGCAATATTTATAAAAGCTGAGGCACATCACAGACACATATACAGCCCGTCACTCAATCACACAGCCACAAGGACAAACTAGCATGCTCATTCATGTTTATTTTTGTAGAAAAAAGTCGAACCTGAAAAAAATATTTTGCAACATGAATCCTCCTCATGGTTAGACCTCAGTCGACTCAGGCCAGAACATTCCTGATGTGAAGCATTGGTTACCTCAGCATTCATTCCTGTAGTTTTGATCATTTTAATTATTTACAATAAATATTTAGCTAATGCCAATTATGCATGATCATACAATTTAAATAACAAATGACAACATTTAAAACCTTTGCAAATTAAAGTGTTCTCAGGTTTGAGTTTAACTTCCAAATAACAGATTTTGAAGCAAAATGTGGGATTCACAACAGGTAAAGGACCCTCAAATTTGAATAAAAAAAGCTTTGAATTAATGTGCAGACATTTGATCAACATGTCAACTTATTTTAATGTCAAATAGAGAGTGATATAACCTGAACAGACAGAAAATTTGAATGTCAAGATGAGTGAGACTTCAATATGGAACTTTTCTCACTCATTATCTACTATGTGTCACACATAATGAAAGTCACGCCTTACAACAATACCCTTTAAAAAACACACACAAATTCATTCTATATTGAGCATCCTTTCCACATAGATGAACACAGGTGGAACTGAACATTTTTATTTTTACATTTCAAAAAATGAAAGAGAATGTTATATTTTAAGCTTTAGATATACGCTGTAGAACATATGGTCAAACAAAAATGTATAAAAGACCACATTTTGCTGACCACATCAAACATCTTCGCTGTCACAGATTGACCTATCTTGATGTAAGCTGTCTGATAGGATCACATTTGAAGAGATATAGAAACTCTTATCACACATTTAAATCAGCTTAATTTAAAGGCAAAGAAACAACATTTCCTTAAGCGTTCACAGCCAGAATGATACAGCAGTTTTTTTGTTGCCTTAGAGATTTAGGAATAAGATTTTCATCTACTTTAGCTGCATTGCAATCACAAACCCAAACTCTGACAGAGCTGAAGTACCTGCAGAAATCTAAGCAGGGCTTGAAAAGAACAAGAAAACCAATCAGGAAGCTCTGTAATTGAGCTTTTTATGGAGCCTTCTTGAATCATTTTTGATTATTTGCTATCTATTGTTAACATACACCACCGATTAGTTGTGGTACATTGATTTTCATTGACAATTTTTATTCAATCCAGTGATTATTTTTGGACTCTTACATAACAGATTGTTCCAAACATTCTGTGTGGATGAATGATGGAAATAAGAACAAATATTGTTAAAGATGGTTAATGTCTGTTTGGCTTCAGAATGATTAGCTCTGAATACTCCTTTCATCTCTTTGTGCTATTTGATGTATTCATCAGGTATGAATAGCCCATCGCATGAATATCTCAATGAGCAATGAGTGTGACAGTCTTCTACCTCCAATGTACAATACTCTAATTAAGGGAATCTCAAACCAATGCTGATATTATTCCTGACAAGCATTCAAGGCCTTAAGTGATGGAGACTGATCCAGACAGAATTTATGAGCATGAAAAAAAGGCGTCAGTGACAAGAAGCACCCCGTTGACCTCATCAGAACATGTCAAGAGAAAAATTGATATAGACATTAGTCACACTTTTTTCCACTGTATTAGAAATAGAATGATAGTGCTGCACAATGGGGTTGGCAGAAAGAGAGAAAAAAAACTACTTTCATATAATTTGATAACATCTAAGTAATAACATATATGCTAACACCCAAGTTTTCTCTTTGTGGATAGGAAAAATAGTTACAAGTTAGCCAAACTGAAAGAAGTTCTTAAAGAAGTTCCATTGTATTGCCAAAAGTGGGTATTATCTTAAACAAAATGACCAAAAAAAACAAAAAAAAAATACAGCTATGTTCTATTTAGAAAAATATGGAATATGTGAATCATGGCAAGTTATTATGCTTGACAACATCTATTTCAGCAAGTGCAAGACACTTTAAGCCTTGGTCACTACTGTGCTTATGGGTGGGTACAGGCTGCCTGTGGGTAAAAAATGGTCAAGCCTTTACAGTGCACACAGGTGACTGGCATGAAATATCAAGATCAAAGACTGCTCACCAAACGCATAGAGAGAAGATGATCATGCACATTTTTCTACAGGCATACTGCGGGCGACAGGTCATAGTGTTGTGGTGAACACTTACACAACATCTGAGGGTAAGTAAGGGGGAAGTAGATGAAACGCAGGCGTGTCGTAAGAATTTTTCATTTTTTAACCCCCCCAAATCTTGTGAACTCTACAAGTTAGTGCCTTCACGTGATACGTGCACGCTCCTTATTTGCTTCCTAATTGTTAGAAATGAGAAAATTAGACAATCAGAGTGTAGTTTGTGTGGACATCCTACAGGTGTCCATTGGGCACTTATGCATTTTGTTCATATTGTGTTCAGCATCAGCGTGCAGTCAGGGACTGGCAGGGTATGCCACTAGAGCACAGTAGAACAGTATTACTGTACCTGCATCTCATAAGTGCGTGTAGCTTCCATTAGCCTTACGAACACCCCAAAATTTGCTTACACGACAATTGTACTTTCAATTTTTGTGACATCCCTTAAGGTGACCGCATGAGTCTCAAGGGAACTGTAAGACACACCTGTGCTCCCTTTATGATGCAGACGTTCCTCTCTATGACCCTCCACAGGACCCTCATCTTGTGGGAGCTATATAATCAACGTGCGATTTAAGTAGGCTACTCACACTGGACCCACACTCACAATTTCACCCCAGTTGTTTGTGCATACCATAAATCTTCCAATAGTGGCCTGTCTCTAAAAGACGCCGGTGTAAAATAAATGCCAGGTATAACAGGTGTTCGTTACTGTTAGAGGCCAGTCTGTAATAGTGGCTCCTTAAGATCTGCCAATCTTCCCCAGGTCGAGTGCACAGTCGTGCAGACGTCGAGTGTCAGTGGTATTTGTGTGGTGAGCCAGTGTTGCGATGGTCAAGAAATGCTCATTCCATCTAGTGTTTAAACTTGGTGCGGTGGCATACGCCAAAGTACATTCCAGTGAGGACTCTGCACCACATTTTGAAGTGGATCCTAAACGTATCCCAGAACGGCACAAGCAGATGGGTGATATGGAGACGACAGCTGCAGAAAAAGGAGCGAACTGTCAGGGGTAAGATCTCTGTCTCTCCCTCTGGTCTCCTACGGGAGCCATCTCCAGAGTACACACTACATCTCCCAGCAATCCCAGCGCACACTCCCCGGATGCCACTTAGCTGACACTCATTGACACTGTTCAGAGCCACATTCAATGCGAATACCTCTTTGCCGCCTGCCCCGACCTTTGCCTGGACTCTGGACATGGACTGTTGAGCAAAGACAAAAAGGTGTGCATGCCCCCAGGAAAATGATCGGCATGGAAGCGAAGAGGATTTTTGATGCTAAGGTTGATGATGCTTCAAAGAGAAAAGAAACATTCACAGCCAGTGCTAATCAGAACTGAACACAATGTTCTCATCATTTCAATCTTGAAATGTTCATCTGCTGTTGTCTGCATTTCTTCTCTGAATTTCACCTCAAAGTGAACCCATTACCCATCACCATTCTGTCTGTGATGGAATTATAGCCGGTCTCCAATAGTCGTCATTCTCTAATAAACGCCACCCAGCTGCATACAGTATTTGCAAGTGAAACTGTTAACGGACATTCCACCTTTTATCTGAGTTTTATGCTGTTTGTCATGAAGAACACAGAACAAGTCTCTGCATTTTTACTTTGTAATTTATTTTTCACACAACAATCGAAATGTTTCTGTTTTGGGGTTGTAGTCAGCGTACACATTTTCACAAAGAACTCATTGAAAATATTGATTTATTGGGTATGCAAGTGCCGGCAGGTGTTGCTCTAAAGTGCATCCAACCAACAGGTTTTAACATTTTTACAATTGAACTAGCTAGTGTGCTAGTTGCTAGTGTAGTAGTAGTTCTGTCAAGTGGTGGTAAAGATGATGGCTATGTGTGTGATTGTATTTGAGAGAGCATTAAAAATAATAATAAGAGCTGAATTTTTTTCAGTGCAAGAGCGTGTCACTGAAATTTGAAGACAATCTTGTTTGGAGGGACAGCAGGAGATGTAACAAAATTAAAAAAAAAATTACACTTGTCCCTTTTAGTTCTTCTTAATTAAGTGCTTTCAATGTTTTCTCTTTCAATAATACTTGAGCTTTTTTCAGGATTTTTGACAGACTTGATTATGTAGCAGGAAGCAGATGCTCTGCTGCCGAGCTGCCCATTCACAATTATTGCTATTCTTCATAGCTCATTTCCCATGGAGGAGTGAGAGAAATTGCATACTGGCTCTCCGTTATTAATAGCGTCTCTTCATATGGAAATGAGAGACTAATTTCATCAAAATGAGCATTTTTTTATTCTGGTTTGATTATCACGTGAACTGTGACACTCTTGAAATGTGTTCCAGTTATTAGTTTTGATTATGACACATTTCCATTCTGCCATGTTTCACTTGATTAAGAGAAATCAAATAAAAAACAAAATCAAATGTGATAACTTGACAGGCTCTTGGACAGCAATGTTTACGTTTGATTTTCTGTTTATCTGTGTTGATCAAATAGAGGGATGCCATTTCAGTTGTGTTATTACCAAATCACATGTTCTAGTGGTTTTTGACACACTTTTGAAACAACAATTCAGTTCTTTCACCTTCGTCACAACTGTCCTTGTAGGTGGATATGGGCTGTCTGCGGGTGAAAAATGGTCAAACCTGTATGGAGCACACAGGTGACCTGCATGAAGTATTAAAGTGGTAGACCACTCAGTGAACCTGTGGAGAGAGAATGTTCATGCAAATGTTTTTTTTGCAGGCGTGCTGCAGGTGACAGGTTATGGTGAACACTTATACGAGACAAAGCAGGTGAAACTCAGGCATGTCATAACAGTTTTCTGTTTTTCAAGCACACTTAAACCCTGCGTACTGCACAAAAGAGCCCATTAGTGCTGTTCACGTGAGACATGCACGCTCCTTGTGTCCAGCCTGAAGGTGCATACAGACCAGCTGCGTTGACTCGCGTTTCAGCCTATGTCGACAGCCATTTTAAATGAAAAGTCTATGCAAAAGTGCGGATGTCAAAATTTTGGGCTTCCGCATCTGGAATGCACGTGATTGCGCATCGGTATGCAAGTTTTTAAGTCAGGTTGCAGGCTCTATGTGCAAACTCAGCATTCAATGATCGCGCGCTGAAAGTTAACCCCGTTGAACATTTTCAGGCAGATTTGCAGCAGTGACCAATCAGGTAGTGTCCACTTCACAACACGGAAGTACCAACCGTTGTAAACGTGACCACAAATTAGAAATTAATAATAGCAGTTTGTGCCCGGTCAGATTAATATGATACCAAGACGAACATTTAAAGGAACAGAGCTGTGAAAACAAAAAGCCCGGAGCAAGATTTGTGTGATTTTCTCTGCTTTGACTTTGCACACTGGGCCTCTACCAATAATAGGTGGCAGACACGCACTAATACAGTAAAAACACAAAAGAAGAAGATTCCCCTCCCTCCCATCTGGTGTGAATTCCACCAGCTGAGTTCATGTTCAGAAAACTGCATTTAGTGCATTCTTGAATGCACCACACACGGCTGGTGTCTGTGCACCTCAACTGTTAGAATGAGGAAGTTAGACAGAATGTAGTTTGTGTGGACACCAGCATTTGTGCACACCACACGGCCAGTAAGGAGCTTGTCTTTGCACCTTACTAATGATGAGAATATGGCGTAAGGACACCGTACGACAGCATCAGCCCTACATCATAAATACATGCAACTTGCGTTAGCCTTACAAATACTTCACAGTGCACTTACCACACACACACATGGCAATTGTGTGTTACATTTGCATGTCATCCCTTAAAGTGGCTGTACGAGTCTAAAGGAAGCTGTAAGCCACACCTGTGCTCCCATTATGATGCAGCCGCTCCTCTCTATAACCCTTATGGACCCGGACAACCCAAAATCCTGCAGCACCCATACAAGAAAACCCCAGTAAAGGGGCCTGTGACTAAGCCTGAAATGGTAATGATTGATCAGATGCTGATTCACAGAAGTATCAAAGAATATCTTGAGTTCTGGACTCTCACTCGAACAGATAACTTTCATTGAAAAACTGACTATAAATCACAGAAAACTTACTGATCATAGATGGCGGCACTTTAAAATTATCTTTGGGACCAGTCTTGGAAGGAGGGCTAAAAAATATACAGTTTCAGTAAGAAAATGACAAATAATTTATAGACTTTGTCAAGCCTTTCTTCTTGAATGACTTATGATAACATGGCAGTACTTCTTGTCTCGGCAGCACTAACATTAGGAGCTCACATAAACACTAATCTGTACGGTCACTACAAGTTCCTGTTTCCTGTGTGAATTTCCTGTGTTAATGTCAATATAAAAACTGTGATCATTTTAATCCAACATCTTCCTGTCTTGAAGGTTGGAGCCCAGCGCTCAGACATGTTTTGGTTGGCAGATCTTTGTTAAAACATGATGTTTTTTTTTTGTTTGTTTCCCCCAAATAAATACAGCAACATTTTTCTTCAGACTTTCATCAAGGATATATTTTGATAAAATATAAAGCTGAACTCTGTACATTTTTAAAGAGCAATCGCTAAAGAATGTTTGAGGAGATCAAAAGGATAGACAGAGGAAAATTACACTACTTATCTTTAAGTGGTAAATGTAAAAGTGGTTGTTGTTGTTTTGTTCAAAGACTGAGAAGGTTTCATTTTTTTTTCCTTAGTAAACTGTAAAACCTCTGGTTTTCAGCCACTCGTAGTATGTGGTTTGTTCCTATTAGCAAATTTGTCCAGAACACCATAAAGCAGTTAGAACGGACCCTTGATTTATCTTTTTCATGAAACATTCACTATTACTTTGGTGAACGCTTTTTGTTTTAGCTTTCCAACATTTGGCTGACATTCAGGTAGAATTGGCTTTTCGTTGCACTTTTTTATTAACAAAAGAAATATTTTTCCACAAATGTGTTCATTTGAAATAGTTAACCTCCCTCTTGATGTCGATAAGCATTTCTTTTCAGCTTGTTTGGATGCAAAATACCATTGGAATTGGAACAAATACATCGGCATTGAATTAAATGGATCCATAGAGAAACTAAAAGTTATGTTACATTTGAGCAAGCAACACTGAAGAATCCAACATCTGCCATGACAGAAAGAAAGAGGACTGTGTAGAAGAGTCAGGGGGGAAATAAGACATCATGATGTGATGACGTGACGTCTCATTTCTCAAGCATGGTGCTGATGATAACCTGTCGCTCTTCTGGTCTGCTACACCTGCTCACTAACAGGCTGCTGGAATGGCTTCTTCTTGACAAGCTCCTGTCTTCTTTGCCCTTTCATCTCCTCGTTCCACAAAAGAGAGTTTAGAAGTCGTTTTATCTGAGCCTGAGAGGGAATTGTCTCTTGTCTGCCAACTGAGGAATTCAACCAATTAAATCTGCCATGCGGTACTATGCTTATGAACCATGAATCAAAGAGAGGACTCTAAATGTTTCTCATTAATTCAGCTTGTAAAATTGGCAAGTGTTTTTCTTGTCAATGAAAAAAGAAAAAGATTAAACAAACCCTGTTGTTGCATTCCAGCATGGGCATTATTTTCAAAGTTGAATTCTGTATCAGTGGCAGGCACAAGTCAGTCATGTTTGCCAATTACCTAAAGCTTTGATTAAGGTTATGTTTCATGGCTTCATAGAGCCCCCACAGGTACATGAGTCCAACAATGAGTCCTCTTTAAAGAAAAACACAGCGCACAATAAGTTAGGGATATTGATATTTACACGAGTTCTTTGGCTTGTTGGTCTGAATTTTAATTAAATATGTAAAAGTTCTCTTTGATATGACTAACACTGAATGAGAAGAAACGCAATTTTAATTAGTTTGATATTTTTTACCCCCAAAATTAAGACAAAAGTAAAGATAGCTCCAAATAACAAACATTGACCATGCCAATAGTAGGCATTTCCACCATTTACTGCAATGACAGCTTGACAGCGACGCCTCATGCTCCTCAGTAACCTCCTGATGTTGTTCTGAGGCATTCCACCCTTCCACAAGTGCTATGCAGTTTTGCAGGTCGGTCACTTGGAGGTCCGATCATCCAGTCTCTGCTTCAGCTGGACGTGTACTTAAGGGTTCAGGTCAGGGGTCATTGCTGGCCAAACCATATAAGCCACTCCCACTTCCATGTGGTGGAGCATTATCATCCATGAACAGACCATTGGAGGTGTTCTGGTGGAGTTGGCGGATGATGATGGTTCTCTGAGGTCAGAACATGCAGTGACTGGATCATCTACAAGAACCAAATCAGTTTTTCTCTGTCTGGTGACGTCTGTCCAGACTGTTTGAGCTCCTTCACCAAAGCCAACCCTGGGCACCATGTTGACCTCTGCGTATCGCTCACCTCGCCTTCTCCAGCCACGCTGACAACCTTCATCTATGTTCAAGGTGATCCGACACTCCTCAGTGAACAGGACGGTCGACCACTGCTGCATTGTCCAGGTCACAACACAGCATTCGTGGCGGTGTCTTGGTGTCAGTGGAGTCACCTGCAGTGGTCGTCTGTCATTCCAGTCAAAGCGGTGGAGTCGAATGGTTTGTGTGTAAACTCTAGTACCTTCACATCTGGTAAACGGGCCTGCAGCTGTGTGCCGTTTGCTAAACCATGTTTGAGTGCAGTGGTTCTTAGCTTCTGGTTCTGGTTGTGGTCGGTCACCAGCGTTGCTCCAATCCTGGGTCTGTCACAAACTCTGACAGTAGTTCTGTGTCTGGATGTGAGTCTGCTGATGACACTTTGAGACTCACAAGTTCACCTGCAACACCTGACTTCCAACTATCAACCCGAAGGCGCGCTGTGGCCAGGTGGCGCGACTCGTCCGTTAGCGTGTGTTCATGTCTGTTTGAGTGATGAAAATGGAATAAGTTACTAACAAAGTATATACAGAATGTTGACAGTGATGCTGCATTGAAGAGATTTTTCTTTTAGAATACTTTGTTTTGGCCTCATGAAGTCAGACTCACAGAACACAAAGAGTTGGATAGGCTTTGTCATCCTGGATCTTTGTGACATGCGAGTTACCTGGGTTAGCCAGACAAAAATCTGTCATTTTGGAATTTCTAAACAATACCATATTAACCCAAGAAGACAAAAAATGGTGGACTTCTAACTTAAGAACCCCATTTTAACAAAACACTTTATAAAAATATAAAAGAAAATGATTTAGAAAATGTAAAAATTGACATGGCATGATGTCAAATGCAACAAAAAAAAGTGACTAAAAAGATTTTAAAAAACCCACAAGAATACAGAAGCACGAATACAGATGCTCTCTTTTAGATTTAAGTATTTAAAGAAAAGCGAATACATGTTTTGTTAAACATTTACGTCTCTTTTTTATGTTTGTGTTCTCAGTACATTTCCCACTAGTTGATTTGTTGTTTTGATCATCCTGTTTCCGTTAAGTCAAAAGTAGTTTTTCTAAGCAAACAGACACAGAGTGTTGGATGAAACAGAAAAATGAGAGAGGTGGCTTTCCAAAAAATGTTTGGTTTGGCCCCCAAAATGTCTGAATTCACTCTGATTGGCATTGGTAGGACACCACTCAATCTTTTCCTTTTTTATTATTTCGTTTGCTCTTTTCCATTTTCTCCCTCAAACATTTTGAGTTAGCGACAGAACATCTTGTCTGAATTTATTACTCGGACTGAAACGGATTATTATGTAAATATCAATCCAGAAGTGGTCCCATTTCAGGGACTTTGCATTTCTTTTTACTCATCTAATTCCTCTTCAAGCTGGTACTTAAAATGTTCTGAACTCTCACTGCACCACTCTTTCTCTCTTTTGTATTCTCTTCTAGCTTGTATATTGCACTTGCAAATCACATAGCTGTGTTCTGAAGAGATACAGCATGGCATCACTGAGAGACTGTCGGTGAGCAATTGCTGATCCCGGGGAGTGATAAAGAGAGCCAGGCTGTCTAAAACTTGAAAAAAAAGAGACTGGAGAGAGTCATGGAGCGTTCAGACCAGCAAGGTCACCAGCTGCCGAAGAAGGACCAGACCGTCTCCAGAATGTCCAGCTTTTCCTCTATTTACTGACACTAATGACATTGAAAGTCTGCAGTGTTAGCTGGACCGGACTTAGAAGTACTTCTGAAAAGGAAAACTTAACTTTCAAAGTAAAAGCATTCGGTTAGGCTTCTTTGCAAAAAAAAAAAAAAAAAAAGGGAAAGAACACTTTAAATCTGTTGAAGGCAATTAAAGAGTTTTGATTTTACACATGATGCAAACTAACATGGATTGATTAGAAGATATGCAAATCTGCTATCGCTACGTTTCCATATGGTCATTTTAAGGACACTCTTATCTCTGGCGCCATGCTAATAGATCTGTTTCCTCACTTCCGTTAAGATCATCCGTCATTCATTTGCATTTGTTTGGGGATCTAAAAGTCACATTTACTGCGCCAAGAGTTTTACATCTCCTACCATGAAGCTGAGTAACTTGCTGTCAGCATCCAGCATCTTTAAATGAAAAACATTGTTTTCAAAAGTGGTCTCCCATCCATCATTTCCAATCGCTCGCTCCCATCTTTGCTTGGAACTTGTCAGACAATTGGATCTGATTTCGAATCTCTTCTTCCAGATTTTCAGCAGAGTTTAGTCACTTAGTTATCTGCAGGCTTCCCCAATCACATTTCTGGGCAGGTGCACGGCTGCCCTCCACAAATTACATCCTGGATAATTTCATATTGATTAATGCAGATGCGTTCCTCTTGGCTCTCATACTCTACCTGCAGTCTATTTGGTATAAATTACTGAAGCTATTTTGCTGCACAAAGCCAGCCCCCGCCAATAAGGTGCTGGCTCATGTGTTGACTGGGGCCCCGAAACTACCCCTCTGCCTGCAGGAACCAGTAAAGCTTTTAATTGCCTTCTGTGAAAATGGTCCTTATGCACTTGATAAAGTATCTGGAAAGTCTGGCACAGGCTGGCAGAGGCTTCAGGGAATGATGCTCCTGCAGTGTGTGAACTAGACAGAAAATGCATGTGAGGAATTTGAGTCTGTAGCAAATGTACAGGTTTTTGATTTGGTGATTGCCATTTGGTTCTAACACACCATCTAACAACCTTTACGAGTGTGGTGTTAGGGTTACCTTTTATAACTGCACTCACCACTCAGCAAAATTCTCAACTGGGCCTGCTTGTGGCCCCGCAGGATTATCTCCCTGAGAGTAAATTCACTACAGTGGAGTGGCTGATAACCCTGGGTAAAGCGATAAACAATCAAAGCATGGCTTCAGTGGAAATGATTGCATTCTGTACACTGCCCCAGAGATGGGGCCATTATTAACGCAGGTCCTGTCCTGACAATGCTATTTTCTAGAAGGTAATTGCAGATTCGGATCTCTGAGAGGACCTGACTGAGAGTAAATGCCACCTCTTTAATTATGGTCTCCTCCACGTCTCCTCTATTGAGCTGCAGAGATGTCTATCGCTCCATGGGATCCTGGGGAAAATGACTCTAATGGGAAATGACCAATGTCTGGGAAGCTGGCTCAGATTAGAAGCGACATTTCTAATTGATGGCTGAAGAATTCTTCAACGGATGACTGGGAAAAGTAACTTTGGAGCTCACATAATTGGAGTGATTGCAGCTCCAACGGGAACTAGAGAAAAATCTCTCCTGATTTAAGCTCCAAAGGCATTTAAACCAACGTCACCAAAATTACAGACTACTCTCCAAGCAGTTCATGAAAGGCCACACTTTTCTCTTTATGGCAATTTCAGGTGACAATCAAGTTTTGAGGAGTGAGTTTTGGTTCTGGACCGTCTGTGATCCACTGCTGTCAAAGGTACCACAATAAACCCCTCAGTCTTAGATGCATCCCATTGTCTATTCCTATCAACATAAATACAGCTTTGATTGTTTCTCATAACAGTATTTTAATGAGTTACTTCCTCAGACGATGATGATGATGATTAAAGGAAGATTCTGGCAGGCACAACTCAGAATAAAAGTGAAGGTTTCATCTCTGGCTTCTATGCTCTGATGTGAGACACAAGAGGAACAAGCAAAGACTGTAATATCTAATCTTCTTTAATTAGATGTCTTGTTTTGGAGATGAACTGTGTGCTGTGTGTTGTTTCACAGCATTTCAGCCACAGCTCCTTCTCTCTCGGTTTGCTGCATAATGATGATACACGGTGTCACACCGTATTACTGTTTTAAAGACATTATATGAATCGGCAACATACCAAAGATATATTTTGCTGCGTGAAAAACAAGAATAACTCAGTAGAAATAGATCAAAGTCATGCAAAATTTTTGTTTGTATTTTCCGGCACCAAGCAGGAGCAGCAGGGTGTTTTCCTGCTCTTGCTCGTTATTCCAGTCATGCATTTATATTTGCAGCAATAACCTGTGCTGGTGCTACGTCTCTGGACCTTTCAGACTGTCTGCAGCATGTTGTTTTGTGGATGTTCACTCCTGAATCCATCATCGCTTCCTGTCAGCGGTAACAAATCTGCTGCTCTTTTCCGGCTGTCCGGTCATTAGTTGACATTCTGGTGCAGGGCAAAGGGCTCTCAGAGCTTCTCCAACTGATGCAAAAAGTTGAAATGACAAAATAATAACAACATCTGTCTTGTGTCCAATGGTATTGACATAACATTACAGGTACCAAATTGTTTGTGTTGTGAAGTGTGTCTGGATGATGCTTCAAGCTTATGACTTACAGCTCCAGAATGTGTCAGGGTTTATAAGAGCGGCTGGCTGACGGCTGGCTGACAGACAGATTTGCGATGGTGTAACTACTTTTGACTGAATGGATTTAATAAGGTGTCCTTAAGGGACACAAAAATATCCTCTTTTATCTGGTACCCTTTGCATGACATTTATGCAAAAATATCAAGCCTGAGAAGACACTCTTCATGATCAAAGTGCAGTATTTGCCCACAGTGCAGCACTGCATCCTGAGTGCTGCATCACGCTATCGTTAGCAGCTCTGTCAAGCTCTTTATTGGATTTGTGGAGGTTTACACTTCCCAAACCACAGCCAAACCTGTTGTCTTGAACATCATGACAACAGTCAGCAGCATTCTTAAAGTGATTTTCTTTTCTAATATAAGAAGAAAAAAAGCAGTTTGCAAATACTTCATATCTTGTGGTCTTTGACCCATCACTGGGAAAGACAGAACTGTTAGATTTCATGCTCTCAAGGAACCAAAACCACCGCAGCTGATTTGAAAGACTCGATTTTTTTCAGGTGTCAACGGATGGTCAGTTATAAATGACGTTTGATTTGCATCGCCAGACCCTAACTTATTCTCTCAGTGAAAGAGAGAATTTAATTTTTTTCAATCCACTGCTTTATTTGTTTTAGAATTTACGTTATTGTCATTGAGACATGTTTCATGCACAACTAAATTCCAAATTACTTTAAATCTTTTAAATACAGCATTTTTCTTTTTAGTTTTTCACAATAATCTCTGCCAGACATTGATGAATAAAAGCCAGAGGGTCCAGACTTTAGACCTAAATGTTATTTTTCACAGATGCTTTTATCAAAGCATCTGTTTTCTTTTGTTCATCTTCATCCGTGTCTTCAGAAGTAGTTCAGTAACAAAGAATGAATTCAAACATGTAGGATTTGAATGTGCATCACATCAGTCCTCACTGCCATCTAAACGCACCTTTGGGATTCTGAATATTGCAAACATTGACACTGCAATACAGACAAATACATAAGCCTGACTTTATACACTTTCAAAACTGTATGAACTTCTCATATAAATACACACATCAGAATGATTCTCTTCTCTGCTCTCAAAGGTCAACATCCACATCTTTTTCTTTGAGTATTTACTGACCCTGTCACCTACTTTGTATTGTGCGTGGACAAATGAATTAAGATTCAAGGGCCCTGGTAATGGAAAAGTGTTTTAATTTCCCTCTGACATTAAGATGTTGTGCCTCATAGGCATGTTGTGGCGTGCTTCTCGGCGCCTGCTCTCTGGCTCTGCTGTTGCCCCCTATGTTCCACTTAAAGACTTCAATCACAGCAAAAGATCAAAAGAGCTGTTAAACTAATCAAGTGGAGACATGGGAGATGAAACTCCCCCTGCATTTGCTGGTTTTCCTATTAGCCCCCCCCCTCCAATACCGATAACCCCATTAGCTAACAGTGTAAATCCGAGAAGGAGTTTTGCAAGCTCGATTGTCTGCAACAGATACAGAACAAACAATGATCCCAAACAAATGGGTGTGAATAAAAAACAACAATGATTCATGGAGTTTTTTTACTTCTGCTGCTTAAGGAACAACAACTTTATCTCCTCAGACACACAGCAGCGTGAATCACAAACAAATCTTTCACTGATGCAACAAAGAGCATTTTCTACAACCGAACCTAAAGAATCCATGAGCTGGGCTTCCTCATTACGCTCAGGTCAGACCGAAATCACAAGAAAATAAACCATTAAAAATATGTATACTGTTTATTTTCCAATAGTGGCCCGTCTCTAATTGATGCTGGTTTCCAGTAGTCTGACAGGTGTTTGGTACTGCTAGGTGCTGGTCTCGAATAGTGGCTGGGCTCCTTTATTCTGGTGAGGAATCTGCACCACATTTTGGAGTGGATCATAAATGTAGCAGAGAATGGTGCAAGCAGGTGATGATTTTGGAGAGATGGCTGCAGAATAAGAAGCAAACAATTTCCTGGTGGAGCTGCAAAGAAACCAAGCGACGAATTAGAAGAACCGGTTTGAACATGGATTATTAAGCAAAGATGGAAAGATGTGTGTGTGTCTCTAGTAAAACGATTGGCATGAACGTGAAGAGGATATTTGATACAGAGATTGATGATGCTTCAAAGAGAAAAGAAACGTTCATCGCCAGCTCTAATCAGAACAGATTTACGATGTTCTAATCATTTCTATCAATCCTGAAATGTTCATCTGCTGCAGTTGTCTGAATTTTGTGACCAAACTTCACCACAAAATGAACCCATTAACCATCACCATTCTGTCTGTAATGGAATAAACGCTAAGACTTCTTTTAGAAGATATAAGGTACTTATTACATCACTTAGCAAGCTTTAAAAGTATTTTTCATAACAACAGAAGAAGACAAGGCCTAAGCTGAATGGAAGTTGTGTGTACTTTCAAAATGAGACACTTGGAAGGACAGTCCATTGTGGCCCCTAAATGCTCCGAACGCCAACTTAATAACATCTCACTAGAGACTCTGCTGCTCCTCACCAGCCCTAAAAGCTGCTGTATTGGATAAAAACTTGTTATCAAGCAGCTAAACTGAAGAATGTTTTGGATAAAAGGGTCAAAGAGTGAGCATCCTCTTTTTTTCTACTAGTAAAAACAAACCAAAAAATAAAAATCAGAAATAAAAGTCAGAAATCTAACATAACGGGGAACACGCAAGTAAAGCAAACCACATAAAAATAGCCATTTGTGATTTGAAAATGTTGCATAGGCCACTGAATTTTAATCCAATTTATTGACTCAGGTCCAGTAATTCTGAAGAACTGCTGAATGTTCAGCCACATTTACCCATGCAGGAGGTGAATGCATCACTCTTTCTGCAAATCACTGCACTCAAACGCACAGCGCACAACATCTTTAAACATTGTTTTCCCTTTGACAGCCTCATCAAGCCCAAACTGTGGCCTAAATACTGATATCCAACCTTGTAAATATTCCATTTTGCTTTAATGCAGAAATGTAATGTAGTGGAACAAAGGTTAATTTGGCAGGTCTTTATATTTCAAACGCTAATTAAGTGGTTTCAATTTGGAGCCTAAATAAGGCAAACAATGGGAAAATATATGCTGTTGCAAAAACAAATATCTGCGGCACAACTGAAATGAAGCATTAATGTTGAACAACAGAAACTCATTAGTTTAATGGGAAAATAACCAATTTTAATGGTGCAGAGGGTGTTTTCATGCCATTGTCCATTTGTTTGCTTTAGCTGATGATAAACATGCTTGCATTAATGACAGCTTCAAATTTCACTTGTTTTTCTAACCATGCAATTACAGCTATTGTGTTTTTGAAAGCATCCACAAAAATAACCAAATTCATTGATGAAGATCTTCACAATCATCTACACATAAAATGTAACATTCAATGAGACTTTCACTGTAAAATAGAGAAGATTAGAGGAGAAAAAAAAAAGGATTAAAGCAAAGAATACTTATCCAAAAGAGAAGTTTTGATCTGATTACCGAGGAGGGAAATAGGTCCTGACAAGGCACATAAACTCTTTGGAGCCATGCTTTGAGTCTCCTTCTGCCAGTCCTTTCACAAGGAAGTTAATGATGCTGGCAAGAAGATGAATCACCTTAGACAGCACACAGAGCAGAGCTGACAACTGAGCATCGGCGAGTCTGACACCTGCAAGTACCAGAAGAAAGACTAATAGTCATGTCAGCAGCTACCTGTAGGAGCTGAACGATGTCTCTCTGAGTCGAAAGAAACTGTCGCTTTGTATGTTGGAGTGAAGCAACTCAAGGGACATGGCTGGCCAAGCCTTGGCAAAACATGTGGAGAAAAGTGGAATCACAAACTATGACAAAAAGTGTTTGAGCAAATTTTTAGGAGTTTTATTCATCACAGTTTGGAGCTGGAGTTTTGACAAAGACCGGAATTTGACAAAAGTCAAACATGCTGCATTCCAGCAGGAAGCTGGGAAAAGTCCCTTCATGTAAATAAGTCCCTCACAAAAGCAGATCACATAACATTTTTTATGTATTTGATCAGGGACAGTGCACTTTAATGAACATTTCTAGACATGTATCAGTGTAGCTGAAAAAGCTCATTTTCATGACCCATGCCTGGGTCACCTGGGTCACCTTTCATGACGGAGGACATATATAAAATAATTATTTCTTTATTCAAATGGTGATGGATCAGGAGCAGTTAAAAACTCGCTGTTTGAAAAAGCTCAAGTTTGTGATGCCGCAGTGGGCCAGTCTCCCTGCTTCGCTCCATTCTGATGCATCCACCTGCAGACAAATAGATCCATGAACGTCTTTGTTTTCCTCGTCTGAGCTGGAATCTGGATCAGAACCGTACGGCTGGATAGCTCTGATATTGATCACTATTTCTGTTGCATTGCTAATGTTAGTTTGGGGGTGTGAGGGGCTGTGAGCTAGCAGGAGGGCACATAAACAGCGCTCTCATTCATGGGGAGGAAAAGGGGGAAGGTGCTGCTCCACACCAACAGTCCCGCCCACAACTCAGAGGTGAATTTCTGATGAACTCCTGCTGCTCTGCAGAAACTATGTTTTAAAAAACGACACAGATGATTTTGTTTTTGGTTAAAAAAAGGCAAAATCATAATTGAAAGATCACAGGAAACACTTTGAAAACAGATTAAAAGACGATCCGAGTGTGACTTTAAAGAGTCAAAATGTGATATGCACCCAGCACTGACACATCGTTGACATTTGCAGGTTCATGCATCGTAGGGCACATGACCTCTTCAAGAGTCTAATAGTTGGCTGTTAAAAGTGTCATTTCATGTATTCATACAGTGGAGTCCTGCTTACCCTGCAGTTGGGCTGATGAAAAATTGAATAAACATCCAGGTCCTGCGCAGCAATGCAAACAAATGCAGAAAACACATCAACAAGTAAACAAAAAACACGGGAACTTGTAGAAGTTCGTCCCACCTCACAAAATGCAGCCATCTTTGCGATCTAACACTAAGTTTTCCATTTGATCATTCAAATGGTGTTCAGGGGCCATTTTATGAGAAATCCTTCAAAATGTCACAAAACATAAACTAATCTGTCAAAGTGAAGATAAGGCGCTGAAAACAACTCAATCAGTTCGACTAACGGATTACAAAAACAGACCTAAACTCTGAGCTGTATAGAAAAAGCTTAAATAAATAAAGTGACCTTTGGCTTTTTTGACATTTATACTGGGGCTTTGTTGTTTGCATTGATTCACAAAGACACAACAATATCCTTTCTTGGAGTAAAGGTTTGGATGGGCAGCCTGCAGGACGACTTTTGTTGCTATGAAAAATAATAATGAGTGCTGCACTTATAATCATGTTGTTGAAGAAATCGTCAATATTTGTAGCACATCTCAGAAAAGCCTGTACCTGTCTTTGCCTCCACCATCATTAAAGGAAGGGCGATCACCTGAAGCTCAGAGAAACCTTCATCCACCGACGGCTTTTGAACTGTGATTTGATGTGTGCAAAAAAAAGAAAAATAGAAGCAGATGAGCATGCTTATTTTAACCTCCTCTAGAAATGGAATTAGGGGTGAAACATGGAGCAGTTATTATCTAAATTCTAGTTACACACTCCCAACAGTCGTCTTATTGACGAGGTTGGGCTGTTAGATATATTTTACTGAAACAAACTCAAGTGAACTGTGAATATGCATGACATCAATATCAGTAATTATTCAATCAGAAAATGTCCTGAAAAAGGTCCCTGTCTGGATTACACCCAGACTATCATGCTGTTTCTGGTTTTGAATTTTTGCCTGTGGAGTTTTTTAATTTAATTATACCTCTGACCCTGAATCTCTGTTTTTTTCAATGTAGAATGTGTTGCTGCTCCTGTTGGTGAAGAATTTGGTGTTTTTCTGGTGCTGACCAAACTTTCTGCAGTTCCATTTGTTAATGGAACAATGACAAGTCAGTTGCCCTCCATCCTGCTTGGAGCTGTTTGCATAATTTAAACCTTTAACATCTGAGCTTTCACCAGCAATAGCAAAAGGACACGTGCTTTCTGAACTTCCTAAAGTTTTCAACCATTTATGAAAAGGATGTAATTCCAATAGATTCTGACACAGAGAAAGTCGGCTTTGCACTGATATGAAGCATAAAATGTTGCATATCAGCGCAAACCTCCTTTTTGCTGCTTCAGAATCCGCTGGACTTACAATATTTGCATAAACGATTGAAGAGTTTCAGAAATTCAAAGAAGGTCAAAACTAGAACTACTGCTCGGGTATTAAAGAATGATCTTAACCAAGATCATGCTGTGCCTTCCTTTAATCTAACTGTTACTTTCACCAAATGTTGACTGCGCCCTCTAAAGGCTCCTCCGTGTTTCTGCCTGTCACTCCTCCTATCTCCTATCAGAAGATCCATCCATCCATTTTCAGAACCCGCATTAGTACCGTTTAGGGTCATGAGGACAACTGAAGAGCAAAGGTGGAGAACACCATGGAGAGTTTGGCAGTCCACCGTAGGGCAACATGGAGACAAAAAAAACACACTAACTCCCATTCACACTTTAGAGACTATTTAGAGCAAGGGTCTCCAACCCTGTTCCTCAAGGGCTACCGTCCTACTTGTTTTGCAGCTAACCTTGCTTCAGTAGATGCTGATTAGCTGGATTGAATCAGCCCAGTTTCTGATTGACTGAACACACCTGATCCAGGTGAGCAGAAATTACTGAAGCAGGGTTGGCTGCAAAGCAAGCAGGGCGGTAGCCCTTGAGGAACAGGGTTGGAGACCCCTGATTTAGAGTCACCTATTATGAAGCATGCTTCATAGCCAGAGAAAACCCATGAAAGCATCAGGAGAACTTCCACGCAAAAAAGACCCAGCCGGTCTTTCAACCAGGGCCTTCTCACTGTGAGGCTAGAGTCACCATGCTGCCCCCAACAGAAGATCCATCTATCCATTTTTGGAACCTCCTAATGCTCTTTTGGGATCCTAGGATTGCTGGAGCCTATTCCACCTACTGTTGGGTGAAGGCTGGGTACTCCCTCGTCAAGTGGCCAGTATGTTACAGGACCACACAACCACACACTCACAGTCACACCAAGAGACAATTTGGAATGATCAATGAACCTAGGAAGTATGTTTTTTGACTGTGGGAGGAAACCGTTGAGCAAAAGAAAACTCTGGCATGGACGATGAAAGCATGCTAACCGCAAATGGAAAGCTCCTTGAACCAGGGCCTCTCGTTGTGGGAGCCAACCAGTACACCACTGAGCAGCCCCCAACTGAAGACGCCAAATCATTTTTTGTTTTCAATCAAATCTTTTTGTGTGTGTCCAAACATAGCTCAGCTATTGAGATTCTGATCTGAGCATTTAAACTGAACAGAGAAAGAGAAAATGAGTAGGATCTAATACAGCACAACAAGTGCATCACTAAACAGCAGTACCAGTTTGTGTCAGCCTGACAGTTGCTGGGGAGGTGCGTGTCATGCTGAGGTTTCGGTCACCTGACTTTAATTTAACACAAATCGGCCATTAAACTGTCACCTAACCCTTAATGTTGAACCAATTTTCTGAAGGCCAAACCTCTGTCACAAAATCGTGTCCCATCTGAAAATGCCATAGTTCAGCCATTACCAAAGCTTAACTGTAGCATGCAACCAGATGCACTGACTGACAGTTCAGTGCAATAGGACCTGCAGCTAAAATCACTGACCGAGTTTTGAAGGGGAAATTCATGTGTATCATGTTTAAAAAGGGAGCCATTATCAAAAGCCGCAAAACAAATGTGACAGAAAAAAGAGCTCGTCCTTTCTCCCCGGACCCTCATAAAGCCCCCAAAGGGATGGTGTGATGAACGATTCAAGGCCAGCTCTGGCCCAGGGATGCTCCACTGAGCCATGCTTTGATCTATCATCCGGGCTTCCCTTATTAATGATGAGGTCACAGCGTTGAGGGTCACGGCATCGCTGATAAAAGTGCAAAGCCTGCTATTTATTACGTCGCCAACTTGACTGATCATAACTCTTTTGATGAAAAGGGACAAGATTTCACCCCGCCATGCTGTCACTGCAAAGACATGCCTGTTTTCCTGATAATGTACTGCCATGTGTGGCGTACAGTGAGTTCACCCCTTTATAGATAATGTATGGGACTAAATGAAGCCGTTATTAACAATTATATGAGAAAAACAGCAGAACTACTGAGATACATTGGGACCCACTTACTTGTGGTTCTGCTCTCACAGACTGTAGTGGAACCAGGACAGAAGCAAGACAGAAAAAATGCTTACAATAAAGTCTAAAATGACATAAAGAAGTACGTCTTGATGTGTAGAAAAAGCATTTATATGGAGGCCTGATTGGAAACCAAAGTCTGATGATCTTCTCTCACTGTTTTTTTTTGTCCTGTCCAGTAAATGAACACAGATTGCAGCTGAGTGCCTCTTGTGATAGACATGTTTCATTTTTACAATCAGGGTTGTTGTTACTCTTCAAGTGTGTTCATATAAACCCCTTTTGTAATAAAAACTGAACTTTATTGAGTTTTAGCCATTCAGTCAGGACAGGGGGAGCAGATAATACTACAAGGTCATGGGATATAATGAGTGTGCTAGACCGCCACCATCCAACTCGGGTCACGGCGCTAGACACGGTCAGACGTGCCCACCACTCTCCCGGTGTTTACATGTCTTGATAATTTAGGGCTGGGCAATAGTGAATTTTTTATATCGCGATGTTGTTTTTTTTTTCATATCATGGTATAGCGATATATATCAGGATATAAACCAAATAACTATATCTGAAAAATTTGAATGCTCTGTGTCTCATTAGAGAAATGTGTCATCATCAGCAGGTTGTTTAGATTGAAATCTTTATTTCCTATCATACTTTAAACATAACAGATGCACTGAAGGAACATGAAGCAACAGTTTTTCCTCCAGAAAACTAAAAAAGGCATAAATATTACAAACTAAACTGAACATTAAAGCAAAATCTTTCAAGTTTCAAAAGGGAACATCAATAAAACAGAGCACTAAACTGCTGGATCAGTTCCATTCAAAAACAAAGCATTATTTTTACAAATAAATTCTAATGTTTTCAAGTTTTCCAGAACAAACATCAAATTAACAAACATTTTTATCAACATCCTGTGAATAATCTAGGAACTAAAAGAAAATTCTCTGAATTTCTTCTGGTAGTTTAGACTGTTGCTGCTGTGAAGGTCTGAACTTTATTTTATTAATTCTGGTTTATTTCAGTCAGAGTTCGAGCATGTTTGGTGGCACTGCTTCAGGTGATAAAAAGGTTGGTGGGATTTCCAGTTTTAGAAGGAACAGGACTTCTGCACAATTTGCAGTGCATGTTACTCAGTTTCTGTAGTATTTTAAATAACTAAAATACCTCCACACAGGGACCCAGATTTAATTTTTGAAACACTGACAAGTTGGCCGGTTGATAATAAAAAAATCTACCAGCCAAAAATATATTTTATCAGCCAAATTCTAACACTATTTTACACAGAAATACCTTAGGCATTTTACTTTTTTGAAATTTTCTGATGTTTTTTTTCTTTCTTAGGAAAAAGAAATAGCTTAAAAGTAATTTATAAATGGTATGAACACGTCTTTCCTGTCATCTAACTGTAAAGTCATATTCAAACATTCTGAGAAAACAAGGAAAGATTTATTAGAGATTTCCTAATTCTGTCTCCAGGTGATCACATTTTATTACAAATCATAACAAATAACACTTGAAAACAGTCACATGTTTTGGGTTATTGACATTATTTATCTTTATTGAAATTTAAGCTGCATCTTTAAGGAGGATTGAGCACAACATTTGACAGGTCACAGTTTTTAGTGTAACCCAGACTCTGTTATGCTACACAGGCGCTGCTAAAACAGAGGATTCACTTCTGTTATTATTTAGAAAATATTGTTTTTATGAAGGTCCTATGAATTCATCTTCTTGTGTTTATCTGCCGCGTCTTACAGGCCGGATTGTGAAAATACTGTCCGACTTTAAACTGGTCTGTGATCACACATCTTCTGACTGCATCCTGTCATAAATCGTTACATATTCCGCTGTTTCTTCAGCCAAACTAAACGCTCCACAGGGGAAGTGACCGCGGGGATGGGCTCTTGTGTCTCGCGTCTCGTGTGTTTTATTTAGCTCGCGTACAGACGGTAGAGGAGAAGAGAACAAAAGAAATTCACCAGAAGAAGAGCTAATAAAAAAATGACTAAGTTGACACAAACATTTCGTCTTCATGTGGCGACTAAACCTCTAACTTACCTGCCAAAGAGGAGAAAATGTTCGCGACTGGCGAGTGTTAATTTCGGATCGTTCAAGATAAAAGTCTATCACGATAGGCTCATTTTACTATCGAGGAAAAGTACTATCGTGATATTGATAGCTATCGTTTTATTGCCCAACCTTAGTTGATATGCAATGGGGGAACGGTTAATATTGGTGAAGTGGGGCAATACGGGCCTCAGTTCTCCAACAGCAGCGTCCCATCACCCAAACATTTCTTCCAAAAGGTTCTAAATGTGTGAAATGTGCATCTTGGTGATGGATCTGCAATGTATCTGCTAAAAGCAGGTTTAAAATTGGTGGTTACCTTTTATTTTAGAGGCACTGCTTGGCAATGTTCCGTCAAAGTCAGCAGCTCCCCGCCTGCACTAAAACCTGTGCATGCAGAAAACTGTATTCCCCTTCTTAGGTGCCGGACAGTTTGCCAGAGCCTCTTTGAGGCCAACCGATAGAACAGAAGAGCAGCGTTTAAGTAACTTTGCGAATTTTTGTCTAAAACTGTGACAAAGTTCTTGCACACCTGGGAGGAATTCTGCAAAAACACTACATTGTCATTATCGTAGATTTCTGCAGGCATACAAGCATTTCTACGGCTTTGTGACATTTCCAAAGAATTGCCCATTAGTGTGCAATGTTCAGGAAGATCGAGCCATGAAGTTCATTTCTATTTACTTTAATATCTTCTCAGATTCTGAATCTGAATATAAAATTCGAGCGTGTGATAAGAATGTGTTTTATTGGATTAATATAAACTTCAACACCGTCAGCATGCAAACAAAAAGGCGTTTTTTCACCCATTCTCCACAATATATTACCTTTCCAACAGTTTAATCTCCAAACATATTAAACCTTCCCATCAGATTTCCCACAAAAATGCAATCTATTCTCTCACCCTCAGGGATCTATTGAGGTTCATTGAATGAATCTCACACATCAGAGCAATCACTGTCCTGGTTGAGTGGCATTTCTCTCTGCACTTTCAGTCTCACAGCCTTGTTCCGCTTCATTTGAGCCGACATCCGGCCCAGGAATGATCGGAGCTGCCAGAGGAGTCTTCCCAGACATTTTGTGGGCGTATGGACGTCCTGGGCTCCTCTGTATTCATTAGCAGGCGAGTCACAGTGGTGCAATGGAGCGGATCCTCTCAGCAGCCCGCAGGGACTGTCAGCTGAGTGACGGAGACAGATCACTGGTGGACCAGTGAGGAGACCTGCCATAGATTAACTCGTCTGCCAGCAGGGGGACTCAGCGATACCATTTGTTTTCAAGTTAAGTTCTTTTTTTTCTAATTCACTTTTAGGAGTATTTCAAGAAACATAAGGAAATAAAACATTCTCTGGAAAACTCCATGAACTCAAATTCGAGGACAAACTTTAAGACCTTCAGCAGAGGTGGACTTCAAACAGTGACCACTGTTCTTGACTGCTTGGAGGAGTTTACTCGTCTTTTTTGCATCCAGTTGGATTTTTCTGACTATCCTATTTTCAGTTTTTCTTTTCTTACACATTTCTGGTTTGTTTGTCATTGTGTTGCTGCATATACACTACAGCTGGGAATCCTGGGCTCTGTCCTCTGAAGCCTGATGTAGAGAAAAAAAGGAATAATGCATTTTAAATTTACACTGAGACAGCTGTGATTAGCCTTCTTGTCGGCGTTGTATTTCCTGGTTTGTGTTTTGAGTCACTTCTTATTTCCTGTCATTTTCACAGAGGACTGCTGCAAAAAGCAAGAGCAGACGCCAAATCACTGAAGTCCAAAACGATGCTACATTTGTCTCAGCAGTCAGTATTTTCACTGTCAACACAGTGTTCAAAGGGGAAACATGTAGGTAAATGAAAGTAACCACCTTAATACAGCTTCACAATTACATGTACATGTACTACTGTACATCATGCAGGAAGGAGTGAGGGCGCCATTCGCAGCACGGGATCAAATAAGATAAGCGGATGTGTAAAAATGTCTTTTTTCTTTTCTTTCCTTTCTGTATCATGCAGTACAACTACAGAGGATACATGTTTTAATGTCAGCAGCACCGTAGGTCCTCTCTGCAGAAACATAAATGAGACTTTAATGTCATTTGGAATTTCTCCAATCAAGCTTTATTTCTTAGTTGGTTCTTTTACTTGATTTTAGATCCACACTCTGGTTTTAGCTGCTTGATTCTGGCAGAAGCATGGTAAATGGCGTGTACTTATATAGCGCTTTTCTACCTTCCTTGAAGGCCCAAAGCGCTTTACAGTCACGGTCCTATTCACCCACTCATACACATTCACGTGCTGATGGCGGCTCAGCTGCTGAACACTGGCGCCAACCTTCCATTAGAGGCAATGTGGGGTTCAGAGTCTTGCCCAAGAACTCTTCGATACATGGGCGGGTAAGGCGGGAATCGAACCTGCAATATTTTAATCAGAGGACGACCGCCCTACCGCTGCACTACGGCCACTCCACAACATGCCATTCATCACGTTAGTGAAGAAAAATAATAACAGTGGATTGAAGTTTTCTGCACTTTTCCTGACGCTCAAAGCGCTCACAATGTGTATCCATTATTGAATGAATGAATTGCTTATTGTTCATGCCGTTTTACAAGGAAACAGACATTCTTTAGGCTTGAACAACTGGAACAGAATGAAGAAAAGGTTCTTCTATAATCCATTTCTTTTCTTCATTCATACTTGGTGATGGTAAGATACTGATGCAGCCACGGCTGCAGGCTGACAGAGGCGTGGCTGCCAGTATGCGCCGACGGTCCCTCTGACCATCACTGGAACATTCATACCCGTGGAGCCACATAGAGGCAGGGATGCTGAAGTGTTTTGCCCAAGGACACAACAACAGCTGACTTGGGGGAGCGGAGATCGAACCGCCGACCCTTTGATCACTGGCCGACCTGCTCAAACACCAGAGCCATCGCTGCCCCACAAGTGAGGGGCAGGAGCAGTTCGGCTCTGGTTTCTATTGTTCTGTATTGGAGTAGCTTGAATGAATCCCACGGATACCTTTTTTATGTTTAAGTTTAAACTTTTGACACTCCCTGACTGACAGACATAAGGGTTGAGTATTAGCGAGAGTCTGGGAATACAACACACATCACGATACACACATCACAACACACATCACGATACACACATCACAACACACATCACGATACATACATCACAACACACATCACGATACACACATCACAACACACATCACGATACAT
>BSAI01000005.1:25739309-25749472 GCA_036245035.1 Adrianichthys oophorus | reverse complement strand
ATCACAACACACATCACGATACATACATCACAACACACATCACGATACATACATCACAACACACATCACAACACACATCACGATACACACGTCACAACACACATCACGATACACACATCACAACACACATCACGATACACACATCACAATACAACATCCCACTGCATTCCAGGACTGAGTTACCAGAAAGAACATAACATTGTTTAAAGAAAAATGTGACTTTGAAAAATCTTTGACTGAACACTAATAAACCTGCCAAATATAAATAATTGTAGAAATACAAAAATACAATTGTATAAAATACATGTATCTTAATTATTAGAACATTAACCGCTCCAACTCAATTTTCACATACAAATTGCTTTTTTTAAAGCAAATCCACATGCTTTTATTTTGACATATTACAAGATATTTTACGTTTTCTGGTTTCCACAACATAATATTCTTCATTAGAAAAAGCAAAAGCTTAATTTTCTTTAAGCAATAATGTTCAAAAAGTTAGTTTAAAAAATTGAAGAGCTTTTTACTGCCAGCAATGATTAAATTCACAGTATGAGTCTGGCTGTTGGATTAAACCAAAGAAATGATGAACAATCTCGAGCAATCTGTCCATTTCAGTTCAGCCTGAGTTGTTTAGGTGTCTTTGAGCTATGTAACAATCGCCAGGCTAAAGAGTGCACTTTTACATTGAGATAGTCCTTGCAAGATCTTATTGTTTTGTTGCAGAGCTGCGGCAACAGAGGCATGTGGCCAAAGAGCAGTCGGAGGTTTGACTGGAACACAAAAGTAAGATGCTGAACTAAATGTTTGCTGATAAATAATTAATTAAAATTTGTTCTCTTGAAATTAATACCGGTATTGCTAAATAAAATATCAGTAAAATGTTGTGATTTTTCACAAAGTGTATTTTGTTCTTACTCAACCAACAGACACACCCACAGAAAAACCATGACCGATCAGTGGTTGATCATCAAAACCAAAGGACAGAAGTTAAAAACAATCCTAACTTTGCATAAAAGCCTGTTCTGGGTGTACTACTGAACTTCTTCAACACTTTAACACCAGAGATGTCATCAGCGACACCTCGTGCCAAAATAACACATGCTCTTCGACATACCGCAACTACTCAACCATTTATGCAATTAAAGCTAATCCTTTGATGCTGACACGGAGTTTGTCAGGTTTGCACTGTTACGCAACGCTTTATGCTTGATGCTTTTCTTGGTAACAGAATCAGATGACTTCCACTGATTGCGTAAACACTTCACTACTGTAAAGTTCTGCACATCAGCGCAAAGCTGCTTTTCTCCACTTTAGAATCTGATTGAATTATGTTAATTCCGTAAAGGATTGAAGAGTTACGGTAGTCAAAAGAACGTAAACACTGGAGGCACAGCTCCGGTGTAAAAGGGTTGAAGGGATCTTGGAAGTTCTCCAGCAGATTCTGTTAGAATGAAGCAGGTTTAGACAATGGATGGAGATTCAGCACTGATCTTAAAAACTGTGTTGCATCAAAATGTTTTCACTGTTTGAGTTGTCAACAATGTTGAGCTTTAAAAAACAAAACTTTAATTTGGAATTGAAATCATTTTTCCCTCCCAAATAAATGTGTTCTTTGCTTGTTTTTTCTCATAAATAACAGTGGTCACAAGAGCAAAGTGACTGAAACAACTGTTTGGGTATAAGTGTTCGTGGGATACTTTCCCTGACATGATCTGTCTGTTTACATTTTCTGAGCCCTTGTCACGCCTGTGGCCGTATTTATTTTTTGTTTTTTTCTTGTTCTGTGTGTTGTGTACTTTATTTCCATCAAAGTGGGACTTCAGTGTTTTTTGTGGATCTTTGTGTCTGTCTCAGATTTCTCTCAGGTGTGGTGCTGGAGAGGGTGTGGCTCTCATTGGACCAGAGCTCAAGGGAGCAGTCTTTAAACATAGTGTGGACCTCTGGCCTTGAGAAGGGAGCAGTGTTGCAACATGTCACCACTGCAGCTTGGTGCTCTTCTCCACTTCATGGAGTCTATCTTCAGTTTTATGTTCAGGCCCTCTCTGTGTCTTTAGTTTGTTGTTCACAGTTTAGGGTGAAGCTGTCGGGGTTAACTGCCATTAGTTTCTTATTTTATGGAGACAGTCTTTTGGTGTTTTTGGTCATTTAGTTGGGACATATTTGACTTTTGTGTTATGCTCCTCCAGATCCCCTAGACCCAAAACAGCCCTGTTCCCCACAAAATAAAAATAATGTTTGAAATGGATTATTTATACCTTATTTACAAATATAAAGGTGAAATGGGGACCATTCTTCATGGATGAAATCAATGAAACATTTCAATGTTGTGAACAAAAGCAAACTCATTGAATTCAAAACAGTATTCATTTCATCAGTCTCCAGTTACAGCATGCTGTCAACATTGGACTTATCTCTCACAGTCTAACCAAGTGGCCTCTGACACAGAGAATCAAATGTTGCCCTCAGGGCAAAATGTTGTTTCCTCTGCAAAATAAATCCAAAATGGCTATCCCAAGAAGATTCCCTTGAGCCCAGAGATGCTCATGCTTTAGATTAAAAAAGTGTAATTCCATAGCCGCCTTGCCCAAGAAAAGGAATTTAAGAGTTGTGCAGATGCCAACCCAATGCCACATCTTGGAATGGGCTATTGCTTCAAAAGTGGCTCGGGGCTGTGTCCTTCCCCATGTTTTTGTGCAAGAGCATTAGCTTGTTTTCTGTCTGCCTCGCCCTCCTCCGCCCTCCTCACAAACTTTAAGAAGTAATCTTTCTCAGAGCATGGCTGCTTTTGATAAGGAATCTGAACTGGGTCAAGGACTCGGAGTAAAGTCATTGAACAGTAATTGAACACCCGCCCAATGCTACAGTTCCAACACACTCAGCCATCGTGAGGTATGAGATAGAAATCCATTCAAGGATTTAGAAGGCTTTTGTTTCCCTCTTCTCATGAGTAAAATCATTTTGGTCTTTTTTTTTTTAGAGACGCTTTGTAATTAAGTGAGCTGAGCCCTTATTCAGGCCCAGGAGGGGGACGTTCTGTCTAAAATACACACGGACACCCATTCAGCGGGCCAGCAGATTTCCATGTGCATGAGAGGTGCTGTGGGATCTCAGTGCTACGATTGTGTTTCCTTTTGTCTTGAAATAAAACAGACAAAAATGTGTCATTGTGACTTAGTACAGGATGCCATTTATAAGATGCAAATAAAAAAATGCAATGTTTTCTAAAATTAGTGTTGATCCTTGAATCAAACTCCGTTAAAACTCAGTTCAAATCAATTAGTTAACTGAATTGTTTCTTTTTATGCGAACAGGACAAAGAGGGAAATTTTTTCAAAATAATTTCAGAACGCCTCGTCACTTGTAATCTATTCTCAGACCTGCACCGAAAGTTCTGAAAGCCAGGAAAAAAAACTGAAATCCAGTCAAATGTGGAGAACAATAAGATGACTAATATTCCCACCAATGGGACCACCATTGGCTTGTTAAATTCATAATCCCTCTCTCTGTAAGAAAACGATATTTGGCTGCCTCCTCCATCCACTGTAACACAGAGCCAGTGGTGTTTTCGTCTTTAGAGGAGCCATTGGCTGAGCATTTGAAGTGTTTAATCTGCAGCTCCAGAGACTAAGGTCACCTTTTACTATCCCCCTCTCCCCCTCTTTTCTTTGCTCTTGCTTAGTTCTGGCAACATTGCCATTTCACACACTATTAAAAGAAATCTGCTAATGCAGGGAAGCAAGGTCCTTGGCTCGTGGAATGGAAAATGATGGCATTTCTGAATTCTGTCTTTCTAAAAAGACCCTGGGCGTCTTGTGCAGGGTTTATGACCCTAAGATTAGTCCCTTTTTTGAGCTGGATGTACTGCTCTGGGCTATTTCTGCCAGAAACTGATTTTCATATTGATGTGCGACGTTGAACCCTCTCCAGTCCACATATTGGCTCATGCATCACCCAGACTCTGCAGCTGTCAAGCCTCAGTGATAGCAACTGAAGCAGACAATTCCTCTGTTAATAAATAAACCAGTGCGGCTCTGCAAGTAAATATTATATTCTGAACGCATTTGGCATCCACACCGCACATTTCATTACCATTAATTCTGGATGCGGATCAATCCCCATTTTGTCCAGATTTCCTGTGAATAAGTGATGTAACTCAAAGGTTGTAGCATGCGCTGATTGGTGTGTTTGTACAAACTAACAACACACACACAACTGGATCAAGAACATTCAATATATTTTATGTTTCTGCACTTTTTTCTCTTGTTGAGGAAAAAAAGAGCAGTTGGGGAATTACACAGAGCAGAGCTTTGCATGGATTACGGAGCAGAAGACTAAGGAGAGATTATCCGACGCCAGATGTGTCGCTCTCCAAGGAATAAGAAAATGTGCAGTCCCCTAAGAAGCAGCTTCATCCTCCTGCTGCCGGTGAGCATCAAGCAGCAGGGCATCGGCGTCCGCTGTCTGGAGCCTCACGCCGTCTGTCTCTGAAAGAGCAAGATTTCAGGTTTAGGAATCTACTGTCTTTTCATGTCCTTGACACATCATTCGTCATACTTTGGACAAACGTTTTCCAAGTTGACTGACTGACGATAATGCAGCATTAGTCTCTGTTTGCTCAGAGGCAAGTGTCATTTCTGTTTATGCATTCCTGAAAGAAGAAAACATAGAATTTAAATTTGTTAGCGAGACCTTGAAAGCTCATTCCCAGCAAGAAAAGTGCACATAGCAAGGCACCTGTACTTTTACCCCCCCTAATTGTAAAGAATGTGTTATTTGATGAGCATTTCAAGGCTGCAGTCCATGAGCTATGACTCCTCAGCAGAGAAACCAGCATGCTTCTGTGGGTACCGAGTTGCGTTTTATTGAGCCGAGGCTTGTCAGCATTTTTGGCGAGCTGGTAAAATATAATTGTGTCATCCTTTATGAAGCAGTGTTGGGTTGACAGCATCCAGAGAAGCTTCATTACTCTGCTTTTTATCCGGGTGTGAAGAAAGGGACAAGAAGTCTCAGTGATGAATAACGTCTCTCTCGCACCAAGTCAAGGTAAAACACACTGGCAGTGCTGGCGTGCTCCAAACGCATGTACTCGGAATATCTAAATTGAAATCAATTCAGCTGAAAAATTAGAGCTGCTTGCCATAATGGTTTTTATCTGACGCCCATCAATATACGTATTGATCTGACAGAAGAATCAAATCTTGGGAGAAGCAAGAGGGAAGAAAAAGGTTACACAAATATCTGAGCACAGTTGAAACAAAAGTACCAACCAAAAGACTGGCATCTGTTTATCCACCTTTTCATGAGCCCTTCACACTGCAAAGACTGAATCTGAAGAACGGAAGCAGACCCAGGAAAAATGCAGGAAAAATAATCTTATCAAGAAAGTTTTTCAAAAGAAAATTCTCTTTCTTTGAGAAAACTTAGTGACTAGATTTTATTTCTTAAAATAAGAATTCTAAACCAGTTTTCTTAAAAAAAAAAAAAAAAAAAAAAAAAGCAAACCAATGTGCCAATCATTTTTTACTTGTTTCTTAGGGGCCTGTTTTGCTGTGGAATTTTGCTTTAGTGCTGAGATTCTGAATTAAAAAAACAAAAAAAGAAAGAAATCTTCCAGCTTTTTGATAGAGCTGATTTTTAAATATATTTCAGAAAAAAAAAAAAAAATTCTAGAAAATATCATACATATTTTTAATTCTGGAAAACCCAGGAACAATTTTCTTCTTGGTTTTTAAAATAAATGTGACCTTTTATTATGTTTGTTCATTTTGTCTCGCAGCAATTAACACGATTAAAAAAAAACATATTGGAAAGAAATGAACAACAACAAAATTAAAAAAAGGGTAAATTTGTGAGTTATCCAGGGTTAAAAAAATCATTTTCATATTCATCCCAACCCTCAGTTTCTGCTGCTTTTTGCAGGATGATACTGGAGAGTGTCTCCTTTAGGTGTGAATTGAATTCTCCCAGCTCCGAAGGGAGACACACAAGAACTCTTTGTATGATTTTCCCACAACTCTCTAAATTGTGTTTAGACTTCGACCAGCACAATGGACAACTTCAATTGTCTGACAATTTTACAAAGTAGAATTTGAAACAAAAAAAAAAAACACCAGAGAGGGGAAATAAAATCATGGGGGTGGAAATCCCTGTCATGACTTATAGAGGAGGGGAGGGGGCAGCTCCAGGGACTCACACTTAAAATAAAGCCCCAAAGTGTCTGACTTCATTTGCGAGCATAATCAGGCCGACGCCTACAAGAGGGAGGAAATATTAGAGCAACTGAATGGATGCGAAACAGAAATGGCATTTAGTGAGAGCAAACGAGAAAGACGCAAGGTGATTAATGCACAGAAGGAAAATAATAAAGCCACAGCGGATCTGTGGGGAAATATGGGGTCTTACTCTTTTTCCTCATGGCAGGGATTAAGCACAAATATCCCTGACTGCTATTAACTTCTGAAATGATTACTCTAGGTTTATGCTACACGTCTTTTCTTTCTCTAAAAGAGGTCAGCTTTTTTTTCTCAAGATATAAAGACAAGCATCAACATTCAGAAAATGATTGTTGTGCAATGACACTACCGTGCATCCAGGCAGGTTGTGCACAGGGCCTTTTTTAAGCAGTGATTTTATTTTTTTCCTTGCTAATTGGATCAAAAACTGGTGAACATTCATGCAGAAGTGTCATGGTCCTCTGCTAAAAACCCAATCTGCTGAAAAAAGGACACACTTGGGATTTATGAAGTTGAAAAACTAGTTAATGATAAATTACATATGATTTAAAGCTTTGAAAAACATGTGTTAAGATAGTCAACTACATTTTATTATTATTAGAGTCCTACGATAACATAGTAAATTCAAATTTAGACACTCACTTTTCCAGAACAATTAACTTTAATAAATTGATCTGATTATAGCAATCTGAATATAGCAACACAAATGTGTCCTCTGTAGAGGAGATTTGGAAACCTGAATCTCTCCCAACTGCATACTTCTGAATTCAAGTCCCAATCGGATCATCTTTTGAAAATGTTCTTGTTTCTAGCCAAAATCTAAAAACCTGCGTGGTTTTCTATGACATAGAAGAAGAGCGGCAGCAGTTCAGTCGAAATTCACCTGTGAGTTGTGGGCAGGGTTGTTGTTGTGGAACAACCCCGCCCCCCTTCCCATCATTCTTTTGTCTACACTCTCCTGCTATCTTACAGCCCCTCACATTCCCTACCCAACTGTAGCAGTGCAACAGAAATGACGAGGAATATCATCCAGCCGTACAGTTCTGATCCAGATTCCAGCTCAGTCGAGGAAAACAAAGATGCACATGGGTCACACCGTCTTCATCAGAATGGGGCGGAGCTGGCTTGCTGTAGTAACTCGGATTTCACACTTGGATGTCAACACCAATCTACGTCAAGCTGCATTTTTTCATCATCTTCTGATTCACAATTTAAACAAAGAAATACTCTGAAATGCAATTTGAAGCATAATTTTCTTTATGTTTGTCCTCGATCATCAGAAAAAAAGTTACAAGAACATGTTAAAAACACCAAAAACACAATTTTTATTGTAGTGGGTCTTTAACTCTTTTGGTATCTATGAAGGACATTTGAATATTTTCATTGATACAACATTTGAAAGAGTGGGGCTTTTGGAATTGTAGTTTTTGATGGATTTAGAAAAAAAAAAACTATTCTCCTTTGTCTTTCAGCTGTTCCCTGTTGCCTCCACCATTTGACCCTCTCGTCTCCATCCTCCTCACTCTAACCAACCACTCTCCTGTCTTCCGTCTCTGCATCCATGAACCTTCTCTTTGGTCTTCTAGACATCTTTTCTGCAACCTCAGCATCCTTTTACCAGCATCACCATTGTTCCTCCTCAACATGACCAATCTGCTTCCCTACATTGATCTCCAAAACCTCTACCACAAGGTGTTCCTCTGATGGATTCATTCCTTCCAAAACTAATTGAATCCTACATTTATAAATATGGACTTTGTCTTCATTGGAGCAAACGCCTCCACTATATGTTGCTTTCATCCTGCTCATGCGACAGAAGAAAATGACAAGCAGCATCCCAAACACAGAGCCTTAGGAGGAGCGTATAGTGAGGGTGAACGTCATGGAGAGTAATTATGGTGGATGTTTTCCCCAGGAGCTCTCCCAGCTGACAAAGTGAACCAGTGACAGCAACTTCTTTTATCACTCAAGCAAATATAGGCTTAAAAGAGCATGGCTGCAAGTCAATATCAAGTTGTTTCTCAAAATTGTTATCACACTTTGTCAGCCACACACAAATTCTCCTCAAAGTGTCCTATTTTTGCTTGAACTTTTCCTCCTAGGGGAGTTTACCGTTATAGTTGCTAAACAAATACTCAATCGCAGTTTGTTTAATTCTTCAAATGCGCAGCGTTATCTAAAATTGATCAAAGCATGAACAGAAAGAGTCAATTAGTGGTGTGGTTTTTTTGGCCTGGTTGATCTCTGCTGGTATAATAGCTGGAATGCAGAATAAATATGGCTTATCTGTGGCAATCCTCCATTTTGAAACCCACAGGAAAAGTGCAGAAGATCAGTGTATAATGACTTGAATTGTTAGATTAATGAGACAGACAGGGGTAAACTCAGCACAGCCTCTCTTTAATTGCTGTAACTTAAGTAAAGCCGTCAAGATTATAGCAGCAGGATTCATTCAGAGGGAGGGAAATAGATGGAGAAAACTGTACCTGGCCTTTTTTACTGAGCATTTTGCAATCTTACAAAGAATTAAAAACAAAAGTCCTGAGCGTAATTTGCCTTATATTGTTGTAATCATGTCTGTAGAGGGCTGTGATAAAAAGCCAACGGCAAAACTGGATAAATTCTCTGGAGTGATATACACCTCAGAGGCCAGCCATTTACAGGACTGGGATCAGCGCTATATTTCAGACCCTCAACCCATTAAAGTGGGCTTGATGTATTTAGAGCCACTTTATGACCTGTTCAGAAGAAGGCTTTGCACCAAGGATGTCTCCGGTTAAAAACTACAGTGGGGATTGAAAGTTTGGACACCCCAGGTAAAATGTTCTATTATTGTGTATAAAGAACCCAAGGAAAGATTTAAAGATCTCCTAAAGGCATCAGTTTACAGACATTTACAGATAAGACATTCTTTTTTAAAAAAATAGACTTTATTTCCATCATTTACCCTTTCAAAATAACAGAAAAC
Source organism: Adrianichthys oophorus (assembly GCA_036245035.1). Lineage (NCBI taxonomy): Eukaryota > Metazoa > Chordata > Actinopteri > Beloniformes > Adrianichthyidae > Adrianichthys > Adrianichthys oophorus. Next base: position 25,740,268 of record BSAI01000005.1, on the reverse strand, counting down.
AATATAGTGGTGTGTGCAAAAGTTTGGGCACACTGCAGAGTTTATACTATGAACCGCCTCCTTTGGAAAAGCTGAGACCTGACAGTGTCATGGATTGTTCACAATCATCATTTGCAAAGATCAGGTAATTTCAATCTCAAAGATTGTAAAAAATCTAAATCATCTGACCTCGCCCCAACAATCAGCATCATGGGTTCTTCCAGCAGTTGTCCAGAACAATGAAACTGAAAATAGTTGATGCTCACAAAGCAGGAGAAGCTCTAAGAAGACAGCAAAGCCTCTGTTCAGAATGTCATTAAGAAATGTCAGTCAACAGGAACAGTGGAAGTTAAAGCAAGATCAGGAAGAGCAAGAAAAATGTCAGACAGAGCAGCTCACAGGATTGTGAGAAAAGCAAGAACAAACCCACGTTTGACTGTAGCATCCTTCCAGAAAGACCTGCAGACTCTGGAGTTGTGCTGCACTGTTCTACTGTCAAGAGATACTTGTACAAATATGGTCTTCATGGAAGAGTCATCAGAAGAAAACCTCTTCTACGTCCTCACCACAAAATACAACCTTTGAAGTTCACAAATGAACATAGAAACAAGCCTGATGCTTTTTGGAAACAAGTTCTGTGGACCGACCCGGATCAGATGGAACTTTTTGACTGCAATGAGCAAAGGTACATTTGGAGAAGAAAGGGTCCAGAGTTTCATGAAAAGAACCTCTGTCCAACTGTTAAGCATGGGGGTGGATCAATCATGGTTTGGGCTTGTATTGCAGCCAGCGGCACAGGAAACATTTCACCAGTAGAAGAAGAATGGATTCCACCAAATTTCATCAAATTTTGGACTCTAACTTGATGCCATCTTTGAAAAAGTTGAAGAGAGGATGGCTTCTCCAAATGATAATGATCCTAAACACACCTCCAAATCCACGCTGTCTTACATTAAGAGACAGAAACTGAAGGTTTTGCA
>BSAI01000005.1:25715688-25739299 GCA_036245035.1 Adrianichthys oophorus | reverse complement strand
TAGAGACTCTTGGCTACAAAAAGCCTTTACAAGCTGTGATACTTGCCGAGGCGGCAGTACAAACTACTAACTCTGCAGGGTGCCCAAAGTTTTACACACGCCATTATTTTTGTTTTCTGTTATTTTGAAAGAGTAAATGATGGAAATAAAGCCTCATTTTTTTGACATATTAAAAGAATGTCTCATCTGTAAACTGATGCCTTTAGATGATTTTTTAATGTTTCCTTGGGTTCTTTATGCACAATAATAGAACATTTTAACCTGGGGCGCCCAAACTTTCGATCCCCACTATATATCCTCATAAAAAAGAGGAGAGGGACATCAGGAAAAGATTGATCTCTACAGTGAATTCAGCTATTCAGGACAAAAAGAAAAAATCCCAAAGATTATGTCCAATCTGGAAAAGATAATTAATGAATTAAGATGTTCAAAAAAGATCATCAAAATTTACCACAAGGAAGAAATAATCATTTAAAATAATTCAAACAAAATATTTCCATTTTAATTGAATATGCTGTTCATGTTGTTTAGCTATAAAAAAGGTCATAAAGTGGAATCGTTCTATTTGTTGAAAACTAAGGTTGTCCAAACTTCTACTGAATTATTGCATCCTGAGTTGTTCATATTCAGGGCAACTGGTGTGAATATGAACAACTCCATCTTGATAAAACATAGCAAGAGTACAGTTTATTATTTAACCATCCTTCATATAATGCTGCATGCTTAGTTGCTCATTTCTATCCAAAGTAATTTGAATCAGATATTAGACATATATTACATTACACAAATATTACATAATAGTAAGCAAAAATGCTCCTAAAGTTTAGATGTGTACAGTGAGTATAGATGTGTTTTCTCAAAACAGCCTTTATCTTTCTATCATGTTTGCAGACGGCTGGAAAAACAATTGGGTAAAAGCCACAAACTGATTGACTTCTTAACATGACAACAGTCTACAAAGATATGCAATTCTCAGTGTAGGAATCTGAAAGGGCCTATCTGAAACCAAGCTGCAGATACACACGGATGGAGTCATGAAAATGAGCAGCAGGTGTTGTGATTAACATAGGCCAGATGGGAATGATAGGCAAGAATCATGGCTGAACTGACAGAATTACACTAAGCCGAGAAATGTTTTTCATTTCTTGTTTAGTTTTAACTTTCAATTTTGAAAATGTCATTTTTTCTGATTGTCTTTAGTTTAGTGTGTGTCTATTCTCTCTCTCTCTCTATATATAAATATATATGTATATATATTAATGCTGTGAATCGATTTAAAAAAATTATCCGATTAATCACACCTTTGGGTTGTGATTAGTCACAATTGATCAAAATTTTTTTAGTTACATTTTATACGACAGTATGCAGTAAAAAAAAAAACAGATAAAATAACAAGAATAAAGTACAAAAAATCTATTTAATATTTATTTGCATTATCCCATTATATAAATTGGATAGTGTCAGACAAAGTTGCATTGTCAGAAATTAACGCATGTCATGGAAGCCTGAACATCCCGACGCAAAGCGGTAGATGGTCGCTTCTGGTGTGCAATTAATTAGCGTTAAAATAATAATGACATGTCACTTTGTTTTATTAAATGCATGCAATAATGTTGACAGCCCTAATAAATATGTTATATATATATTAGTTAATGTTAACGCAACTGTGTCTGACGCAATCTTGTGTCTTCTGCCAGTTCCGGTTTGCGTGGCGTGCGTGGAAAAACGTTAGTTTTTTTTCATCAGCATCTTTGTTTTCTTGGAGTAATACTGCAGACAGAAAAGCCTTTAGAGTTCTGCTCATCTTACCATTTATGTGTTTTGTGCACACAAATTACACTTCTGGAATATCTGAGTTAACACATTACAAATTAATACATTTCAGACAAATAAAATGAAAGAAAAATGTTCTCTCTGGCCTTTTTTTGGTTCAAAAACTGCATATTGACTTATAAAATGTAACTCATAAAACAAAAGTGTGATGAATTTGATTATCTTTTTAATCACTTGACAGAACTAATGGTAATGGTGAACCAACCAGACATTGTAGTGGTGGATAAAGAACAGAGGAAAGCTGTTGTGGTGGATGTAGCAGTACCAAGAGATGGTAACATCAAGAAGAAGGAACATATATATATACATGCATGCACAATTTGATTGATTGGTTTTCATGGACTGGCGACTAGTCCAGGGGTGTCCCCTGCCTTCGCCCATGAGTAGCCGTGTTAGGCTCCGGCAACCCCGTGACCCCGAAAGGGATAAAGCAGATTGGAAGATGAATGAATGGTTTTCATGTAGCCTGCTTTTAAGTCGTAGGGGCATGGCATCAATATTACAAAAAAGGCGACTGAATTGACTTCGGGTTTTTTATGGAGCCGTAAGTAAACCATTTTCTTTGGATGAAGTCACACTCACTCGGTCCAGTTCTCTGATACAGTCAATGGTTTGAGTGAAAAAACAACCAAGACAAACAACAAGACTTTGGTTATGATAAGATCTTCTTGAACCACTTTTAAAATGAACCCTGTCATCAAGAATACATGGCCTCAAAACTGCATTATTGGCAGCATCTTTAAAGGCATTGGGATGTCTTTGGGTGATATCACACTTTTTACATATCTAATGCAACTATCTACAATCTAGCCAGCACATCTGGCAGTGGACACGCCAACCAAACCAGGGATTACCTTTTGAAATGATTCGGTTTTGACCTGAATTGAACCGCTTCTTATTGGAGGCGTGGCTTGAAGAGCAGATAGAAAAATTAAATCTGTTTGTAAGTGTGTCTCTCTTCTTCCCCGTGGAGTGTCAGACTTGCTCTACTGATAAGATTTGCTTACATAAACTGTTGTCCCAGTAAGAGCACTACAACCACATTAAATCAGTCCAATCAAAAATCAGTTCATTTTACGCTCTTCCAGCTTTACCGTTAAATGTAAATGCTATAAAACAATCAGAGAGAAGCTGTATATTCCTGTAATTCAGACCTTCCTGATCGGAAATGCCTTTTTCAACCATGGAAGTGCACTGCGTTTGCCACATTTACAAAAAAAACTACATTTTAAAACTCACATGTTACTATCAGAGCTCTCAAACAATTGCCACTATCAACTTTTTCACACCTTTAAGGTAACAGGTTTTACAAGATAATGTAGACTAGTACTAGAAGCTGCTATCTTAATACCAGGGTGTTATGGGGGGAGTGTCTCCCTGCAAGCCTGCTTATCCCCAGATCCTGAAGCCTAACTGGAAGGGGGGCAAAAAAGGACCACCTTTAAAAGACCCAGACACCTACAAAAGGTTAATTCAGTTGAAATGCAGCTTAAGGAACCGAGGTCAGAAGCTCAACTCTTATCCCCTGCCTAGTCCTAAAGAGCACTCTCTGCCCCGAAAAAGTTTTTTTTTCACTTGAATGCTTTTCCGCATCCCCCATAAAATGTTGTTGCAACAGCTGCAACGTTTAACCAGAACGCCGTGGAAAGTGAGTGTTTATGGATTCAGTTTTCACAGTTTTCAGTGTGTTGCCATTTGAAGCCGATGAGGTTCATATGCTGGAAATGTACTACCGCCTCTCTTGAGAGCAGATGCTCGTCACAATGGCAGACACTAATAAGCAGGTGGAAAAAAAGTAAATGAATACAATATCCAGCTAACAATGTGACGATGTCCAGCTGCTCAGCCCTGTTGTGGAGAATAAATCAATTAGAAAACAAGATGATCTGCGAAAGTTTCAGCTCATTCATCTAGTGGAGAACTTCTTCTGTGATAAGACACCAGCCAGCACATGAAGTAAATAGTTCCTGAAGAACATGAGCTGCAAACAGTGTGTTGAGGTTGATTATCTCAGTGACTAATGCTCTGTCATTCTGCAGTATGAGGGAGCCCAGCGAGGACCGGTGGTGATGGAGCCGGAGCAGGTGTTTAAGGCCCACTGACATCGAGGGGGAGCGCGCTGACAAGAGTTTCTGATGAATTTCAATTACTGATCTATTAAAGCTAATGAGCTAATTGGGCATCCAGAATACATTTGCTAGATGGCTTGAGACAAGGCATCAGTGCTCTGACAGGCTTTAGTGCAGCTGTGGCAGCAGGCTGCGCATCCGCAATGCTGGGAGTTTTCTTTGTTTCACAAGCGAAACAAGAAGCTTTAATCTGATTTACTCTTTGAAAAGTGTAGTTTGGTTATTTTTCATAAGGCCTAAAACTCTGATGTGCAGTTCGTATGTGAAGTTAGGCTGCCATCTTCTGGAGTAAGCAGAGAACAACAAATGCTCAGGGTGTTCTCAGACACGCGGCCTTGTCTGCAGACTGGAAAGTGAAATGTGACATAAAGAAACATCATAATAATTCTTTTTAAATTATGATGATACAAAACAATATTCTGGCTGCACTGGGACGTAGTGGTCAGCCTCACAGAGAGGACACAGGGTTCTGTTTGTGTGCAGTTTTTCTCCGGTTTCCTCCCACAGTCCAAAACCATGCTTCATAAGTTCATCGGTTGTCCTGATGTGTGAATGACTGTGGTTGGTCCAGCAGTGGACTGGTGATCAGTCTAGTATGTGTCCTGCCTTTGCCCAACAGTATCTGGGATAGGCTCCAGCAACCCCATCACCCCAAATGGGATAAAGCAGATTCAGAATATATTATTTTCCCAAAGTTGATGCAGTTTCTGACAGAAAACTAAATCTGATGCAAAACCAGCTGAATGTGGTCCAGGACGGACATCAGTGACACACAGTGAAGCTCTTAAATCGTTATCTGTCTGTTTCTAAAAATGCTCTCCTCTGACTCTCCATTAGAACACTCTACATCCATGCAGGAGCAAACAAAGAAAAATAAATCCCTTTCATGCAAGGTGATTTCCATGCAGTTTTCTCTCTGCTGTCAGGCTCACGCTAATGACGGTGTCTGCAAAAACCTTTATCTATTTTATTTTTACAACATCAGAAATAAAACAGGACAGTCGGTTACAAACCTCTGTTTGACCTGAAAAGGATCAGTGTGTCATTTTGTGTTTTTAACTTATTTCTCCGGGACAGTGCACATTAAAAGCATTGCATGCAGTGAGCCAGCATTGGCCCAGTGGCTATTTTTCATCTGTTTTATGCTCAAATCATTTCATTTCTGAAAAGAGGATAATTTTTTTTAAGTTAATTCATTTCAAAGTGCCAATCTACAAACATTGATGTAGAAGGTCGATTGGTTTCTGAGGTAAAGCCACGCCCCATAACCAAACCTCAACGGTAACATTACCTTCCCTCCAACTATTTTCTGCACCTGCTTGATTCAGCTCAGGTCATGGGGGGCCTATAGCCATCCAAGCTGTTAGATGGCTACACCATTTGGCAAGCCGTCAGTCTGAAGCCTAATTAGGTTCTTAAATGTACATACTATGGAAATTAAGCTAAAATATAGTCATATTTCATGAGGAAATTGGAACAGAAGAGGTTTTCTTCATGTTAAAGCTTGTGGGATTGGTGTTTATGGGTTCAGGAAAAGGAAAGGCACACACAAGAACTCTGTGTTTATAGAATCACTATTTCAGCTTCCTTTCATGAGGCGTTTTCCAGCTGGATATAAGACGCGAGACCACCAAGTTGACTTTAAAGCACCAAATAGAAACATACAACTTCAAATAAGTGTTTACTTTAAAACATGAGAAAATAAGTGAAAAAGTATCATACCTCTTGTATGAGAAGGATTACATTCTCTCACGACTTTTATGACTTGAAGTAAAAGCTCTCCAGTCACCAAAACTGATTCCTTCTTTTCTTCACAGCATAGTTTGAACAGGTTTTTGAAATTCGTCTCATTTGTGCAAAAATGAATACAATTTTTAAACAAAAAAAGACATTTTTTTTTGTTTATCAAAGTAAAAACAGTTTGATTGAATTAAGCCTAAAAATGTGTTTCTGAAATGTTTAGTGTTGAAAATTGCTGTCTGCTTTGATGTACTATTTCCTAAATATAATTACTTGAAAAAAACTTTAACCTGGCCCCTGACATAAAATCACCTCTCTTCTCTAATGAATGCATCTGACTTTCTCTGACAGTCATCTCCTCCATGGAAGATCTTTAAACATTTCAAACATTTAATACAGATATCTTAGGGCAGAGATCGATATTTGGTCCAGTTTCTTACAGACCAAAACCCAGTGAGAGCCGTGAAGTTCCATCTTACTGTTTAGACAAATCATCTTAATTTGTGAACATTTTTTTTAGTAAAATGTAGCTTCTAAGTAACTGTTATTAAATTATAGTGATGAATAAACATAGTGCTAAAGTGATTTGTCTTTAATTTCATAACAATTTACATTTATTTTACTTTTGACAGCAAATGTTCCTTTCAAAATAAAATGCCCTCTGTGTCAAATAAGCACAGATCTGCTGTAGATGATTTGTCAATTCATAATGAAAGAGTTCAAACTGCAAGAAAGCCAAATCAAACATGACATTTTCCATCATTATGACTTTGGTGCACCGTCTTTCTTTTCCCCCTTTTACTTTTGAATATAACCACGATGACATTGGTGTAGAATCAAGTTTCTTTTTTCCCATGTAAACAGATTCCTGTCGTCAGTGAATGGTAAAACCTAAACAAAACAAGTCCATGAAGTCCAAATCAAAGTTGTTCAGAAAATGTTAGTATGTATTGTCTCAAATAAAATGATGCATTGATTGGTGTCTTTATTGTTTGAATGTCTTTACTATTTTTAATGTTATTAGATGATCAAACAGAAACTGATGACAACACAATGTTTTTGTTCAAACAGATATTTTTCTTTTTTTTCCACTTGAAGAAGCAAATAGTTTTGGTTTTTTACACATAACACTTTATAGAGACTTTTCCCACTCAAAACAAACTGCATCCACTGCTACCCAGAAAAAATGAACCAGAAACAACTTATTTATAACAGCTAAACATGTTTTTAAAGAATTTAAATTATCTTAGAAGTTCTGGGACTACTTTCAACAGCAAAGCAGAAATTTCTGAGTGAATGCTGAGACAAATGGCTCTGTTAACTGCTGTTGGACTTTATCTCTCCGAGCCTGTAGTCCAGAGTTTGTTTTTAATCTGGGGGGTCAAAATGTCTGCTGGAAGGAGTATCTTTTTTAGCTCAAACCTCATTTTGAAATACCTGGGTATGAGGTTCTCAGGATTGAATGGTCTGAATGGCGTTTTGGCCTATGCTTGGCATTGAAGAGCAAACGTGATGTGCAGAATAGTCAAAGGAAATTTGATGAAATGCTTGTGTCCAGCGCTTCCATAGGTGGTCAATACGTTCTTTTCAAATATGGAGTGATGTGTGAGGCTAAGTCTGGCCCAATGACAGATGTCATTGTTGCAAACTTAGGTGGTCTGCTCTGCTTTGGAAGTATTGTGTTTCTCTGGCTGTAGATGGTTTCAATGAATTACAACTCAATTTAATTGAAGTAAAGTTCTGCTAAAAGAAGCCGATTTCTGATGAAAGTTGTGTGTACAGCTCATGAGGTGACATGCATGGACTCTACAAACAGGAACTGCATTTTATTTCTTTTTTGCTGGCAAAAATCAATCAAAAGCCAGTGAATGAATACTTTTCACAAAGTCGTACTCAAGCATGAACAAGAATGCATCTCAGATTACTGTTGAAGAACACTCTGACCTCCTTTTCAGTGCTGCACTTGTTCCTGAGCAGCTCTAAGATGCCTGCTCTGATCTCCGGGGTGAAGGACTCCTTGAAGCGGTCTTTAGCCGTCATGAAACTCAGCAGACGTTCACCGGTGACACTCTTTGAATCAAAGCACTCGGTGATGTCAAAGCTGTTAGGAATTAAATGCTCCTCAAAGTTCAGACCCAGACTCTTCAGGCAGGTGACCACCTCCCCAGATGAGCGGTACTCTGACAAGCTCCCGCCGCACAGCTCCTCCTTGTAAGTCTTCCACAGGACGTCCCAGCCACTCTGGGCTGCGTCACACAAGAGCACAGGTTAAGTCATGAGGGTTAGATCATTTCCCCTTTGTGGGATCAATAACATTTTTATTCTATTACAATCTTTTTTCTCCCTCAAGACAGTGACACGAGGTCATCATTGAACCAATAAAAGCACAAGAGGGCGCCACTCTATCACTTTGACATACTTCAATCATGTTGAAGGACAACTGTCTGATTAAGACTCTCATTTTTCATTAAAAACTTGCATATCAAATATAAACAATCTCCGGATGGGGAGTTGAAGTTTCTTACCAGCTTCAACGATGATCATCAGCCTGCCGTTATTTTTCAGAAGGCTGTGGTAGAACTTGATGGTTTTATCCAGACTATCCACATAATATATCATCTGTTTAAAAGCAAAATTAAAATGTAACTGAAAGGTTTCCAGAACCAAGAATACTATAAATAACCCCTTAAAACCACTTAAGGTTGAAAGATGCTGCATGAAAGCATAGAATGAAGCGTGGCAGGATGAGAGAAATGCAATGATACCTGAATCATGTGAATAAAATCAAACTTCTTGGTGTCTCCTTTGGCTTTCACCTGCTTCTCATAGTCTTCACTTGACATAGTGTGCCAAGAAAATGGGATCTTCTGATTTGAGGAGTCTTTGCTACCAATGCTTTCAAGAAAAAGTAATGACATGAAAAAAAAGATCAATACAGAAACATCAAATACATAAAGTAAACTAAAATACATTTTTAATTAGAAGATACAAAGCTTTAAATCATTCAAAAAAGTTAAAAATGTAAGGAAAAGTTAAAATGTTGGTCACTTTTGTTTCAAAAATATGAATATGCAAAAATATAATGTATTTGCTGGAACCAGGTCACTAAAATTAAAACAACCAACTATGATGATCCCACCCCCATGCTGACAAGTGTCTTTTTTAAAAACACAGAATTCTTTTATACCCTGGATTTTTTGTGGATAATAAATCAAAGAATAGTGACTTATCAGCTTATTAAATAGAATGGGAACTTATAAAAATATAGATTTCAAATATACAAGCAAAAGAAAAGTTTAAGATAAGATCTTTTGAAAATCTATTTTAGCTCTCAGACATATTTTTTATCATAACAACAACTGTTCACATTCATATCAGTGTGTTACCTTTGAAGTTGTTGATGAGTTTAGAGCTGCCTTCAACGATATCAGCTGTGATGGGAACAGCAGGGAGCACCGACTGCATCACGGAGAGCATCTGGACGTCCATCTCACCTGCAGCAAATCCAAAAATGTTAGCGTCGCATTTCCTTTGCACACTGCTGCTTTAGTCTAAATTTGACTAAAATGAATTTCTGATCAACGCTTTAGCTGCAGGAATCTCATGCGTGTGAAGTCTTATCTTATCAGGTCTTAATGAACAGACTCTTTGATGGCGTTCTTGTGTGTTAACCTCTGTGACAAGTATTGATCAGTGCTGGAGTTCATCTAAACCTGTAATACCTTTGAGTCCTCATGATTGTGTCATAAGGACATGCCAGTCACAAAAAGAGTCCTTAATCTGCCGCATAAATACTCATTTCCTGACATACCTCCACCACTTCCAACACCAAGAACATCAAAGCTGCTTTTTCCCTCAGCAATTCTGCAACAGAGAAACAAAAATGCAAACTGCTATCTAATACTTAAAGAACAGAGACATGTGTTGCGATTTGGACAAATAAAATGCTAGAATGTCCCTTTTATTACAAACCCATACATGCTCTAATGATGAGAATTAGCAAAGAACTTCAATAAGTGTGAACACAACTCAACCTGTATACAAAAAGTGTAAACTTTGTCACATAAAATCAAGACATTTGGTCTCTTATGATCTGGCTTTGTTTTGTGTTTGTTTTAAACATGTTTTTCTTTAAAAGTCCTTCTTTTTAAATGAAATTCTGAACTTTGCATCAAAAATGAAAAAAAAAAACAAAAACCAACATGCTGAGTCTGCAGGACCACAGACAAATATGTCAAACTAACCCCCACCCCTCCTTGTTGCGCCTCTGAAATTCTTTAGGCAGGACACTTTGGACACTCTGGAGGATGGCTGAATGCTCTCCTGACTTTTCAAGGTAAAACTGGAAATGGTCAACTGTGGTGATGTGTATATATATATATATATATATATGCATATGTGTGAAATATATGTGTGAAAAAATTCAAAGAGAGTGCTGAGCTACAGATAAGAGAACTTTGACCAAAGAAGTAAAAAAATGTCAAACATTACCTTGAATGTGTGCAGAATATTCTGATCCAGTCTCTCTGAGCTGCACAGTTGCTCTCTTCTCCAGCTGCTGGTGGGCCTCTTCGAACAAAGTTTTTCCTCAAGGTTGCCAGATCAGATGAAACATGAACAACTGTAGCCTCCTTTTTTTTTTTTTTTTAACAAGGAGGGCATCAGTGGCTGGACTTTTTCTTAGACTTTGTCACTTCTTTAGTTGGCCACTTTGATTTCTCTGTTTGTCTTTAAACATGATTACACCAATTTTTTTTTCAATGTAAGCTTAATTATGTACATTTGTCAGCAGTTGTATCACTGTCAACTTACCTGAATGATCACAAGCTGATACCACAGAAACACAACAAACAGGTAACATCACACATGATCAGAATCATTGTCTAAAAATACAAGTACATAAGAAGGAGCAAACAAAAGTCATAATCAGTTATGAGATAAGGAATGTATGGACAAAGATTGTATAATAAACCAAGAAACCATCTGCTTTATTACTTCCATGAGAAAACATGAAAAACATTTTTCTATACCAAATGTATCAGGTCTACTCCTAAAACTGCTTCTAAACTGATCAGAGTTTGAAGGGCTGTTACAATATAATATTATTTTATCCTATTTTGGTTTCAAAAATAGTTTGAAATAAGAAAAAAAAACATTAGTTTAGCTTCACCTCCCTGGATCAGCAAAGTCATATTTTCTCAAGCTAACACTGAGAAGAAACCATCACATACAATTTCAAAATCTGCCTGGCAGCATTAACTTCGTCATGTCTGGGAAAATGATTTCAAACAATTAGAAAATGTACTCCAGAGAAAACAAAGCCTGATATTCTCCACTGAAAATGGGAAAAACAGCTTTTTCTTTCAAACGAGGGTTGACACAGACTGTTTAACCTGAACGTATCTGTAAACTACAGTGGATCAAAAATCTTCATTAAGAAGCTGATGAAACACAAACACAATAAAGTACATTTTACTGAACTGGTTACACTATTACACTGTTGAATATTTAGTACCAAACTATTTCATCCAGTTTAAACATGTTTTGACTAAAAATACACACAAGTAAGGCTTTTTTTTTTCTTGACACTTTCTGCTTGTTTCTGTCTTGAACTGGCAACCTGGGTCTGTTGCATAACTCCTGAACTTTGGCTAACAGAAAGCAGCAGAAACCCCGAGTTTTGTTCAGGAGAATGTGGTTTGTTTGCAAGCCCCCAAAGAAAAGAAGGAATGATTGGATAAAGACAGAGCAAAGAGAAGTGGAGAAAAACTGAGAGCTTTGATGTAGAGCCCATTACATCTAAAGGCAAATCACTCATTAAAATTGGTGTCTGACCTTAGAGGACCGGGTCCTCTTCAGTATAATTATTATTCTGAGAGGTTAGTCAGTTACTTTAATCTTTTATAACACTTACATAACTCAATAATTTTTTTTTCAAAATGTTTCCTTCTGTCCTCCGGGTGGCGCTAGCTGCTCAAAGACGTAGCTGAAGACCAGCAGTCCCTGGTAAGCCGGAGTCTCTATGGTGGGCGTAGGTTTGCACAGGTCAGTAGAGCGGTTTAACAATTCAAATAACATTTTTCAGGTGAGTTATGGAGGCTGAAGCAACCAGCATGTTCTGCACTGAAACGCCATCAGACGGACTTCAACTGGATGATAGAGAAAAGGATGATCTTTATTCTGAGAAGATTTTACTGCATCACCAAACTTAAACACTTTCTATCTTGGACATGTTTTTACTCAGAACCAGGACATTATACAAGTTTGATTAAATGTACAAAGAAGATACAAACTTAATACATCTACTTCCAAGAATAAATCAGTCTAAAGAAGTTATTTTTCATTTCAGTACACTGCGACAGCTGTAGCTTTCATGACAGTGTCAGTATAGATTCAGCTTTGATGATCTATGACTAAGACTCCCAGATTGTTGTTGAAGATCACTCTCCCCTGAGACTCCACACTGCAGTCTGGATGCCGGAGAAGCTCCAAAACTCCAGCTTTCAGCTCAGGCGAAGCCGTTTTACTGAAGTCCAACACCTCTGTCAGAAAATCGAGAAGCAGCTCTCCCGTTTCGTCTCCTTCGGTGAAACATTCGGTGATATCCAGTTGGGACGGCAGCTCGTAGCTCTGGTAGCTCACTCCTTTGGATTCCAGATAGCTCTTGATGTCTGCTGTGGTCACACACTGACTTATTTCTGTGTTGCACAGCTGATGCCTGTAGGTCCGCCACAGCTTCCCCCAACCGCTTTCCCCTGGAACACACACAACACACCATCAGAAATGCATGCCCACATGGTTCCACGTGATTTAGATGTCTAGAATTTATTGTAAAAACTAGTTTTATACGAAGCATCCCATTCAGTGCTGCATCTTCAGATAAAAATAGGATCTGGAACCACAAATGCAGCATCAAGCCTCCGTCGTGTGGCTGATGCTCACTGTCCTCCTGTTTAATGTGAAGGGGCAGATTCCATTGAATTATGCTTTCAGATTATTAAAGCTTTTTTGAATAAATGTTGAGGAAAAGGATTTAAATGATGGAAAAGTATCATCATGCATTTAGCTCTTCCATATGTCTGACCCAGAGAAAACATTTTTTGTTTTTTTTTGTTAATTACTGCTGTTATTGTTTGAACTGATTGATTTTTAGTATTCCATTTATTTTTCCTTCCATCAGGGATTTATTTTGTGTGTGTCCTTGTTGGTTTAACAAACACATTTATTTTACAGTTCATTTCACTGTTTTCACCTCCCTGTGCTACAATGTGAAGGCCAACTGTTTTTATAGACACAAAAGACCAACAAGTATTTTTTCTCAATTTTACTTTAATGTACATTAGATTGGGGCTGCACGGTGGCGCAGTGGTTAGCGCTCCTGCCTCACAGCAAGAAGGTTCCCGGTTCAAGTCCTGGCTGGGGGACCTTTCTGTGTGGAGTTTGCATGTTCTCCCCGTGCATGCGTGGGTTTTCTCCGGGTACTCCGGCTTCCTCCCACCGTCCAAAAACATACTTCATAGTTTCATCAGTTACTCTAAATTGTCCCTAGGTGTGAATGTGAATGTGAGTGTGCATGGGTGTGTGATTGTGGCCCCTGCGACAGACTGGCGACCAGTTCAGGTGTGTACCCTGTCTTTGCCCATGAGTAGCCTGGTTAGGCTCCGGCAACCCCGTGACCCCGAAAGGGATAAAGCGGATTGGAAAATGAATGAATGTACATTAGATTGTTTCTTATTTATGTTTTTAAAGAAAAACAAAAACTTCCGTGTCCCAAAAAGTCAGCCTGCTAAAAGTGCTTTGAATATAAACAGTGCTGTGCTCGACTAAAGACGCTGGGACAGTGCAGTTACCTCTGAGCTAATGCACTAAACCCTAAAAGATAGAATGAGCACAAACAGGGCAGCCAGTCAAACCGAGTCAAACAACAAAGCTAAAGGCTAGGAGGCCTTAAACCCAGACGCCAGCCTGAAGTCAGAGTTCAGCAGAAAACAGCTTCTTAAACTTAACCGCCCTCATGGGTGGATACGAGCCGTCTGAGGGTGAAAAATGGTCAAACTTGTATGAGGCAAACAGATGACCAGCACGAAATATCAAGATGGTAGACCGCTCAGTGAACCCGTAAGAGAATTTGTTCACACACAGGTCATAGTGACCAGTTACACAACACAGAAGGTAAAGTAGGAGAGAGGTGTGTCGTACAGATTTTTCACTTTTTCAACCCCCCCCAATCCTGCGCACTGAGCGAGGAGCCCGTTACATCTGTTCACGTGATATGTGCACGCTCCTTGCTGCAACCTTCTGTTGTTGTGTACATCCCACAGGTGTGACTGCAAGAAGCAGTGTTGCTATGATGCTATGCTAATGAGCTGTTCTGTGTCACTTATATGTAAATATGGACCACTTAAAAGTCCGATTCTATTTTCATGGAGTGGAGAGAAGATGTGGCAGATAAATACTACACAATGAATTCATAGGACTTTTAAGAAGTCTATATTTTATAAATATAAAAACAGACACGAATCCACTTTGTGTGGAACTTTATTAACATGACAGATCTGGTGTTAAGCTGACCCCCCCCCCCTTAAAGCTGTTTTTGTTCAGATATCATATAAAAATGACTCAACTGGAGGCAGAATTAGGAAAAAGAAGTGCTTGATTTTTGCTCCATTCTGTGCCCGGGCTTTGTTAAGTGAAGTGTGCCGAGGTCGGCATGCAGTGCTGGACTAAAGCACAGTTCAGTGGACAACAGTAGCTCTTTGATGGCAAATGTTCTGCATTATTTCACACATTAGCTATGAAAGAGCTTTTAAACTGCTGCCCAACGACACAGTATCCCCCACAAAACCACACACCCATGGAGGGTGTCAAAGGTTAGTACATGATAACCTCCCCAGAGGGCAGTACGGGTTCAGCATTATGCCCAGCGACACTTTGACATGTGACTGGGGTAGTAGGAACAGAACCAACAAGCCTTAAGCTGGGAGAAGACCACTGTACCACAGCGGCCCTTAAGAATATTTAAGCATTTCTAACCTCTAAACCTTCCCCCAGGAACGTGTCACAAAGACGAACAGATAATACTTTTTTTTCTCTGCATCACAGCCTTCGTAATAGTAATCAGATCAATAGATGCCTGAAGACCCAGACCTTCTTCTAAAGCAGGAAAGATAAACGGAAAAAAGCACAAATATCTGGAACCAAAATAATGGCCGCCCACTCACCAGACACGAGAATGATGAGGAGCTTTCCCTTTTCAGCGAGCAGATGCTGGAAGAAACTGATGGTTGCTCCGGGATCCTTCACATAGTACAGCATCTGTGGGGTTTTTCACCACACAATGAGCAAGTAACCACTTCACCAGAGCGCATGATTATGATGCCACGGCAGACCGGCACTCTCATGGGATTAATTCATTTCAAGTGCTGCCTAATGATTTGGGTATGACAAAGACCAATCAACGCCAACCTGAACCATGTGGATGAAGTCTGCCTTCTTCGTCATCTTCTTCATCTTCCAGTGCTCCTCAAACTGAGCCGCAGTCATCTGGTTCCAGTTGAATTTAATGTAGCTCAACTCTGGTTTCTGTCCCACTAAAACTTAAGAGATGAAAAACAATCATATAGTTAATGTCTGTACTTGAGTTCAAGAATAAACTCAGACCTTTTACAGCTGCCTCTCATGATGCTGATGCTGTATCTGGCAGGAATGTAACACAAATGTTACACTTATCTTTACAAACAGCTGTATTACGGCATAAGATATAGTGAAATGTTTCTCTGAAACAACAGAAAGTATCAAACTAATGGCGCTATTTGACTTAGGGTGAACATTTACAGCACAGGTTGTCTTTGGGGAACGCTTTTACAGCAATGGTGAGGTTTACACTTCTCAAAGTGCTAAAATACACCAAAATAATGTGTGTTTTTACATCTCTACAATCAAAAGAAAAATAATTAATTTGGGTAACATCACACCTCATTTGAAACAAAAGGAAACACTCGTCACAGACAGAAAAAACTGTTGAGGAGATGAAAATTAAATCAAAAATCTGACAAGTGCTGCAGCATTCCTCTGATTAAAATCCAGAAACTTTGAATTATTTTTTTCTTACAGACTGAGTCTTTAGGCTGCATTTCCTTGTTAGCAATTAAAAAGATGAAAGAAAACCCCAATTACATGGAAAGAAGTGAAGAGGCGCCAAGAGTGTCAGCACGAATAAAAAGACAGGTGTAGAAGACTGTGGTTAGAGCAGCCATGCTGTTGCTTTAGAGACTGTGAGGTTGGAGCTACTCGAGCAGTGTTCTCCAACCCCCGGGGTGCAGAGCGGTACCGGTCTGTGGGACAGTGGGCTGCAGAGATAAATAACAGACTACAGTCTTTTCTGTTGTATTCATGATATGATTTTGAAGGACGTTTTATTTTGGAAAACCACTGGATTCTTCCCCACATCCGACTCATTCTTGATGCCTTACGTGTGGAAAATCCATCCGCTACTTTCTTAAAGCGGCTGCACTGACTGCTAAACTGAACTTCCTGAGCTTGCAAGGATACCTGAAAACACGTGTATTTGGACATTTTCTATTGGCAGGAAAGAGCCAGACAGGAAACAGAAGAATAGCCTTTAACTTCAAAATAAAAATAAGTCTGCATTTATCAGACGAAAGAGTCTTTACTCCAAATATGGATTCATTGCTACAGTTGTTCCCACAGACCATAATTATAATGTATGATATTCAGTAATAAGCTGTTTAATGTTACGAGGATGCAGCTAATAAAGATGTTCATCTGACCTTAAAAGTTGGACGCGGCTGAAGTTGGCATCCAATTTTTTTGCCTCCACTTTGTCATTATGGGTTAAATGGTAAAAGCAGACAGCTAATTCAGTAAAGAGTGTTTTTACAATGAACACCTCCTGTTGATGCACACAAGTCAGTTACTGCAACTGCACGTTCATCAGACACCCCTGGAAACATGAGTGTGTTATGAATTGGTGCATCAGCTGGGGAGGTGTTCGACCAGTCGTGATAGAGCAGCAGACCTGCAGCTGGAAGAGATTCAAACACTTCTGCTAATATCAGAGCTTCAGTGGTATCGCAGCCGCAGCAGCAGCAGCAGCAGCTGGATCCGTTAGATATGACAACCAAAGCCGATTTTAAAACTGCATCAACACACACACACAAAAACATTTGTAAAACCAAAGAAAACAATAGCGAACAGGTAAAGCTTCAGGAAAGGATAAAGCACATCAGACACGATGGAAGGGAGCATTATAGCAATAAATCCTCTGAACAATAGGAGAGGCAATTTGCAGGTGTAAAATATTGTTAATTAAAGCTCTTAAATATGGTTCATAAATAAATACTTAATCATTTTTCTTACTTGTTTGGAGCTTAATAGATCAGAATAAGAAAAGCTGAGAACAACATTGAGAATAAAAACTTTCACCAGAGCGCTCACTTCTCTTCAGTTCCTGTTGGTAATGTATTATATCAAGAAGTGTGACTAAACTCGGTAAAGAACAAAGATCCTCTACACTACACACAGACACAATCGCTTTAGGGGACTCATATTTGCTGCTGTAGGTTAGAAACTTTCAAACCTTCTGCCTTTAGACTCTCACTCAGTTTCAAATTTTATGTCTCGACCAAAATCCGATTTTCTTTGACTTTCAATTGTAAAACTGTTTTTTTCATACAGTTACACAAGTTCAAAACATATAAAGCAATACATAGTTTATCAGGTTCTAACTGCAGAACTTTAAAAAAGTAAACCAAACTCCAACCATGTCTAAATGAAACATCTGGAAGTGATTTGGCTCCTGTCACCTTGATGAAAGGACATCAAATTGCTGTTTTGTATTAAACCAAATCAGCTGAATACTTCAAGACAAAATATGAAGAAAACACACAAATTATTTTCTGTAATTTATTTTTAAACTGAGGAAAAGCTCCACATTGTTCATGAAAAAATATTGTTAATTTACTAACATTTAGACTAAAATTCTGCTTTAAGTTTCTTGCGAATCTTTAACTTTTTGTTTCCAGTTACACTTTACTTCAAAGGTCATTTACTTGTCATAGTTGTGTAATATTTATGACAGTCTCAGTCCAAACTGTTCCTACAGGTGGATACGGGCTTTCTGCCAGTAAAAAAATGGACAAGCCTGTTAGGGGCATGCAGGTGACCCGCACAAAATATCAAGATGGTAGAGCGCTCAGTAAACCCGCAGAGAGAACGTGTTCACGCACCTTTTTCTACTTTGCTGTGGGCGACAGGTCGTAGTGAGCACTTACAAAACACCTAAGGGGGAAGTAGGTGTAACCCAGGCGTATCGTACAGAATTTTCATTTTTCCAACCCCCCCAAATCCTGTTTACTGTTCATATAATACGTGCATGCTCCTTGTGTAAAGCCTGACTGTAAGACAAACAGAGTGTAGATTGTGTTGAAATCTTACAGGCGTCCTAAAGGCATGTATAGATCACGTGCACAGCTCATACGTACGTGTGGTCAGTAAGGACCCAGTGTATGTACCTCACTAGCGACTGCGGGTCAAACCCCCCCGCATGGGTGCACGTGACTAAAGGCATTTAACAACAGAAACTGCTGCATAGGGCAGAACAGTGTATGTAGTGTGTGTATACGAGTTCAATGGGACACAAGTAAAAATTGCCCCCCGCTGATATTTTTTTTCTTTCAGAGTTTTTTATCTCTAAGAATATGTGAGTTTCTAGTGCTCACTGTGGCAGAAATCTGAAGTAGCTTTGGAGAAACTCGGTGACAGAGACGTGGAATCCTCCTGCTGTTCCAAGGAACACGACTGTCGCTCAGCAAAAACAGCTGCATTCAATGCAAGTTTAAGCTCAAATGTGGCAAGTAGTGTAACCGTTCAAGGATTCTAAATTAAGAATTGTTAAAAAAATGTTCATTATTCTGTCTCCTCCGGTTTAAGAGCCTAATGAGACAAATGCAATCAAGAGAAGCGTTAAAAAGATTGTACCTTTGTAGTTGTGCAGCTGTTGACTGCTGGGCTCCACCACCTCATTATCCACGGCCGCTGTGGGGTGCTTCTGGTGGAGTTCAGAGAGCATCTCCAGGTCAATCAGACCTGCAAGAACCAACCGAGAAACACATCTAAAAACAAACAAGCAAAATCAAAAGGAAATTTGTTAATTAGCTTTATTCTAATGAGATTTAAATATTAGTTAGAAAAATATTTGTTTGACAGAAAATCATTTTTTTCCATAAAAATAACAGAAAAGTAAACTTTGAAGGTCAAAACTAATCTTCGTCTGATTACCACTAAAATACGGTGGCCCAGAAGGTTCACAACACTTTAAATTCAAAACACAATGCACTACAACATGTGAAAAATCAACTCATAACACAAAAAAATCAACTCACAACAGGAAGAAATCAACTCACAACACAGAGAGTCGCAACACAACACTTTAAATTCACAACACTCAGAAGTACTCAACAAATCACAAAAGGAGACGCAATGTTTTGCAATCAACTGCAAAGACAACAACAACAACAAAATGATTTGATTGAGAGAATCATCACAGGATAGAAATCCCATTTGAATAGAGAGAAATCGGGCTGTGAAAGTGGGAGCTAGAAAGTAACATGCTAGTTTGGTTATTCATCAATGTATTTATTTATTTTTATTAATGTTTGACATTTTAAAATATGGCTGATGTTATTCACGCGTATTTTCGTGTGCACATTGCTGCATCGCCTGCAGGAATTAGGTGAGTCCGGTGTTGTTTTTTTTAAAAAGGGATTATTGGAGCGTATTTAGCAGCTCACATTTTTCTAAATATGTGCTGCTAGTGTTGAACTTGTTTCTTGGACCAGAGGAAGAATATGCAGTTCTCACTTTCTGCCCAGTAAATCGAACACTGAAGAGTTGTTAGGGAAGGAGCTGTCATTGAAAAAAACAATTCTATTTTTTTTTATTATGAGTTGTTGCTTACCTAATTTCATTTGTATGTGTGTTATAAGGGTGCTTGTTTGTCTTTGTACGACACTTTGAGGTGTTTTTAACAGGAAAATGGCTTTGTTTCTTAACTTTGTAAAGTTTGTTAACCATCCATTTCAATTTCCCTCCTTTCTGGGCTTGGGTGCAAACATTTACAAGCTCAGTTATATAGATTCTAATATACAGGCGCAATCAAAAATCACAGATATTTAGAAGCTGTTCTTTAACAGCAATGTGTTACCTTAACACTAGAAGGTGCAGTTCTTGCACTATTTACAGATTCATCTTTAGAGATAATAAATATTTCAATATTCCACAGGATTTTCAATAATTTTCCAAGCATTAATTCGAGCCATGTTTTGTGAAAATGGTTTAAGAAATGAGGGAGCTAGCCCGCTTTTTGTGGTTGATACCTGCCTGTCCTCCACCGGAACAGCAGCATTCTGTTGGCGTGACTCAATGCATAGCAATGGCGCCTGCACGCGCACGTCACTGTGTATAGCAGCAAATAGGTAAATGCCAATCCAGTAGTATATATCAATGCACATAACATAACTACCGCAAAATATTTAAGCAGTTAGTGCTTAGTGTTTGCTGCTTAGCCCGATGGGAATTTCAGAATAAAAGCAGTGCAACTTCCGTTGCAGATATACTCCGTTTTGACATGTTGTGTTGTGAGTTAATTTTTTTGTGTTGTGACAAATTATCATGCGTTGTATTGCAAATTTAAAGTGCTGTGAACCTTCTGGGCCACCGTACTAAGAACAATATGGAGCTACTGTTTATAAGAGGTGATAATCAGAACAAAAGAGTCCACTAAGAGGAACATGCAGACCTGGCCTAAATAGCTTTGATGAAGTTGAATATTAACAAGGAGAGAAACTGAAGTCCTTCCAATGGAGTTTACAGATCATTAGAGACTTCATAATGATACAGATATGGCAGCTCAGGTAAACTAAAAGGATTGGCTCTGACACAAGTAAAGGTGAACAGGACTCTGGGGCTTGCTCAGCAGAAAAGTGCAGCAGCTGCTGCAGTATAAAACACTGTGCAATAAAGTTACAAAGTGGAGCAGTTACTTCATCAGAAAAAAGGTTAAACATTGATCCAACAACTGGACAGACGTCGCCACACCTTCAGAGGTCACTATGAGGGTTCATTTATTTTCCTGCACCTATGCCTCCTCATCTGTTTGTTGCATACCATATTTACTGGGTCAGTCTGCACATGATCCAGGCTCAGCTGCGATACACTCCTACAGTTACCCTACCTGCACCACTTCCAACTCCAATGACATTCAGGCGGGGCTTTCCATCTCCGACGCTGCAGCGAGAGAAGAAAGAATGAAAACTACTAGAAAAGTAAATTTACAGCCTCCAAGCTGCCAAATGTGGGTCACATTTTGGGCTGTAAATGTCAATCCTGCCTGACACCCCGGAATGCGACACTTATCTGGTGATTGAGACTCCAACTGCTGCCGCAGCGGATTCTGTCACTCAGCGTCTGATTTTTACCAACACCATCACACATTTTAATTAGCTCCTCATTCCTCTCCAAAAGATTTCCTCTGATGCTGTCAGATATTTCTTTGGCTATCTGCTGTCACTTTCAACAGCTTTTATGAAATATATTCCAAACCATGCATGTGTTTTTGGTTTGTTAGTCTTTATTATCACGCAGGGCACCCCCTTTGGGTGGATGGAAAATGGAAAAACTGTCATTACAGTTTGTTCTTAAAGAGTTTACGTAAATGTCTGATGTTGTGCTTTTAATACAGTCAACAATGAATGCAAAAAAAGACAGACATTGTACAAGAAGACACAGGTGCATCTAAAAAAAAATGAGAATATTGTGGAAAAAATGTAGTGTATTTGTCAAGTCAACAGAAAAATAAAATTCAGTTACATAATAACAACACATAAAGCGTTTGAAGCATTTTTTTTTGTTGTTGTATTACTGGTTCTGACCAATAAATGTATATATTTAGTTTAACAAAAGATGGGAAAAGTACATCTGATCCAAAAAATAAATAAATAAAATTGATTGTAGCACAAATTTGAAACCTGTAAAAGCGATGCTAATTTGACAGCTCTCAATCCTAGACAGGGCCTCTGGATAGCTGCCCTCAGGTTGTCTGCACTGTTGGGTCCGGAGTTTGTTGTCTTTTTTTGTTGAGAAAAGCTCATGGAATTTCTGTCAGTTCAGGTCAGGCGGGTTTGCTAACAAACAAGAGCAGTAACACCATGAAGAACTTTGGAGATGTTCTAAGTCGATAATCTGATTAGGGTGTTTCACCATCAGTTAAAACATATTATTCAAAGTATTTGACTTTCTGAGACTCCAAATGTTAGGCTTTCAGTAAGCCAAGAAATCACATACCAAGAAATAAAGGCTTGAAATATTCCCAGCAGTCTTTTAAATATGATTATGCCATTCTACAGCTAAAATCTAAAGAACCTGTGTGGTTTTCTAGGGCATTTTCTTCAGAGCAGCAGGAGTTCATTAGAAATTCACCTCAGAGTTGTTAGTTATTTTCACAGCAAATGTTCTGACTCGGATGTAAGACGACTCGATCTCTGAGGCTCCGCATTTCGCTCCTTGTGGGTGCCGCCCATTTGATGACATCATCCTAGAGCCGGCCTCAGCAGCGCGTCTGTGTTTTACCAACAAAACCAAACAACATCCGACCTGTTGCAAAGATGGATGTGCATATTGTGCATAGACAATAAAAGCGTTCAGCTCCACTGAGAAAGTTGGTGTTTTATGTTAGCCTGGGGGCGGTGCTGGCACCACAGGGGCCGCCCTCACGTGTCTACATCACTATGTGAGGACCCGCTCTTCAAATGGATTGGGAGTCATGCTCAGAGATGAGTGAAAGGATCAAAATACCGCTGTGGGTTTGTTTTTTTGTTTGTTTTTGTGAGGAACAAACATAATACACTTATAAGCTCAAAAAGTTGATTTTGCATGATACTTTGACGTCCATGGATCCTTCATATTTGTAGAATTACCGCTTTAACCATTCATAAAAATAATCTTTCTTCTTCCTGGATAGGCGTTTAACAAAGAACACAGGCATTTCTCTCTTTTTTAAGTACTTTTTCTCTCTGAAACTAAATGTTTTTTAGTGGCACGTCATATCTGATTTAAAATCAGTTTTTGCTTTTCTTGTAGGGTCTCATTTTTTCAATATTTACATAAGATGACCTTCGGTTCCCTTGGAAAACATCCATTAAAACAAACAAAGTCGCGGGAGTTTCTGAAGTCAGTCAGAGCTCAAAGGCTCTCCAAGCTCCTGATGACTGCGCAGTCATCCTCGCAGTCTTCCGGGGTGGATTACCTGGAGAGGATGTCTGGCAGCTGCGTGTGAATGAAGTCCTGCATGCACTGGTGCTCAGAGGAGCGCTGCAGGAACAGCTCGAAGGCGTTCTGGTATCTGCCGTCATCATGGACCAGACTCTTCAGTGGAGACGCCATAGTCTGCAAGGACAAACAGAAGTGCGCGTGTTCGGGCTGGGAGGTTCCAGGTCACGTGGCAGGAGGCGATGCGCGGGTTTTGGCTTTTTACGTGCGTGCATTCGTTTGCGTCCACAGAGACAGATGCGGAAGCTCGAGGTGCGCAGACACACTGCCGTTTTTAGCGGAACGCGCACGCGCTCCTCGACTGAATTTAAAAAAAACGGACTTTTCCTCTTTCGTCTGCGTGCATGTGAGGTTTTTCTGCGTGCATGTGAGGTTTTAGCAGCTGAAGGATTGACACGAACCGCAACGATTTCCACTTGTTCTGCGTGGCCGGGATTGTGCGTGCAGTGGGGTGCGGTGCGGTGCGGACAGAGAACCTCCCACCGGAGGACGAGAGGGAGGGAGAGGAGGGGGCCAAAGGTCCGGTCAGAACACGCACACACGCCCCGGTTCTGTCCGTGAAG
>BSAI01000005.1:25603344-25715678 GCA_036245035.1 Adrianichthys oophorus | reverse complement strand
GCCCCGGTTCTGTCCGTGAAGGTCCGGTCAGAACACGCCCCGGTTCTGTCCGTGAAGGTCCGGTCAGAACACGCACACAGCCCCGGTTCTGTCCGTGAAGGTCCGGTCAGAACACGCCCCGGTTCTGTCCGTGACGGTCACGGCGTGAACCCACCAGAAGGAAAGGTTCTTGGTTTTGATCAAATATTCTGGTTTTGTGTTGTGTTCTGTTTACAGCAGTTTGATTTCACACAACTGTGTGTAACTTTAAGATTCAAAACCACCTTTTGAATGATTTGAAGAGGAAACAAATATTTCTTTGTTCATTATTTGTGTCTGCTCAGATTTTCACTCTGAGAATATCTGGATTTTTTATATTTTACAAATTCAAAATAACCCAACATGTTTAGAAATGTTGCATGAAGAAGGGATGAGCTCAAACCTTCTGTTTCTGTCTGACAGCACATCTCAGAAGGTGAAACATGCTGCTACTTGAGGAAATCGTACAACAAACAAGAGACAAAGGCCCGTCTGACCTTTGAGAGGCACCCTGCAGGTAAAATGGCGGTTGGATTCGTCGTGGTGGATGGACATCTACTGCACGCCGGAAGCGGAAGTTGGTTTTGTTTAAAGCAGAAATGGTTCTTAGTGTGTATGTTGTTTTAGGAAAGTCGAAAGATACAACTTCTCCTGCCCTTTAGATAAAACACAACTTCCATCGGGTCTACCTGCCATATTACCTGCAGCTATAGGTACGCTTGGGACTCCAGAGAAGCTCGGTGAAGCTCGGTGAGAGCCGCCATCCCCGCGTGGAGAAAACCACAGCAAACCTCCAGGACAGACAGAAAAGCTTCAAACAGAAATTCTGTCGACTGATTCAAGAAAAAGATCAACTTTTCTAAAGAAGTTGTAATATCTGGAAACAAACTAGCATTTCATAATAATAATATAAACTAAACATTACTTATTAGAGGTCAGGGACAGATACCATACAAGTCTGGTGGGTTTTTCCATATTCAAAATATAAACTTTCAAATATGTTTCATTTCTAATCCGAGCTGTTATAGTCTGAATAATTACAACATAAAAAGGTCAACAGTGTTTTCACAGCACTGTTGTGGGATTTGAGACACTATCCATGCTCACACTGAAAAAAGCACGTCAGCAATTACAATATTTCAAAATATGAATGCAGTTAAAGAAATGTTTGCTTTGAAGGCAAAGCATCAGCAGTCCCACCAGCTGAAAGGATTCTTGAAGATTTTTACCTAAAATTATACAGACATGTTCGAGACAGGGATTGGGGTGAATGAACTCACACTGAATTAAACATGCCAGACTTCAACAGAAAGGCAGAGAGTGTATGTGAACTTTATCTTTTGCATTTTTCTTTTTGTCATTTTGTCATCTTTTTGAACAGCGCTACACCTAATCAAAGTTACAACTTTCTTTATGACCCTCTTGGGTCATTTAAATGTACCCTTTCAACAGTTTGAAGCTTTTTCTTTCGTCTGATGTTGGTTTTGGTTTGAAGTTTAGGTTTTATTTGGTCTGTTTGTCCCTTCAGATATTTAATCCCATGCTCCTGTTTCATAAGTGTTGAGAAACATCGGCTTTTCAAGCAGAACCTGCTGAGCAGCTAACTTTGGACACGCTTTGGACTAAATTGGTGTTAGACCTTCATCTGACCTCCTTCAATGCAGTAATTAATCTGCTGAGTCAGAATGCTCAGGATTTTATCTGAATCCCACGTGATTCTTATAGCGATGAATGGTCAGAGAATCTGCTTGTCATGCTGGTGGTGTTGGTTGTAGTCCTCTTTTTCCTCAAAGACCCTCTTCTTCCTGTTGCAGATTAATCCAAACAAGTTTTTGTATGGTCTGCTCGGGTCTTTTGTCTGTCTGATCCTCTGTTCAGCTTAAAGTTGTCTCATCAAAGCACTGAAGGAGATCCAGAGAAGAAACAGTAACATCGTCCACCAGGAGAACATTGGATCCAAGCTGGGATCAGGGATAGACCTCTGGGATAGGTCAAAGGCAGAATGCTGCCGGGACAAAAAAGATCTCACTCGTTCTGTCGGATTGTTTTTGTGCTTAATTATAAGTGAAACTTTTACAACTGAAGCAGAAAACACAGAGATTTTCTTTTTCTGATTTAGGAGAACGCAACATGAAAAAAGTGAGACAAAGTTCCAGGACTCGAAATAGAAAAGAAGCTGTGTATGACGTGGATGAGACGGATCTGACAATGAAAAGCTGGTGTCACCAAATACAATCGTCACCATGGAATACAACTTAGGAAAAATTCAACTTCAGAAGTAAAGTTCCTGTCATAAATAGGAAATTACAAATGTGTTTCTGTAAACTTTTAGTGCTTTTTGCTTCCAATGTTTTAAGTTTGTTGTAAAATCTCTGCAGTTTGTTTGACTCTAAAGTTAAAAGGCAGCAGATTTACATGTTTGCAAACAGCGTTGTCGTCTTGTCTGTTAAAAAAACTCTTTATGATGCAGGCAGAGCTCGGCCTTAAGCCCACAAAGCTTCTGTGAGGGACATTACATGATTTGATGAAAACCTTTTTTTTTAGAAAATAATTGTAATGTTCTGTATGAAATATTCAATGCGTTTTTAAAACCTTGCCTGAACTTCATTTTAGCGCCCCAAAAGCAGAGAATTTCTTTGGCCTTTAAGTCTGCCTCTCTTGCAGAATTCATTATTTAATTAACTCATTTTTATAATAAGCTGTAAGTCTTAGAGAAACTCTTTGTACATTTAATGTTACATCTTAAAAGCAAAGGATCTGATCCTCCCCTAGAGCTTCTGTATTTATTACTTTTTATATAAAATGGCCATTAACTGCAGTCACTTTTATAGTGAAAGTGCTGCTGTTTTAAATCTTTGATGCTCCCGGTATTCTACTCAAGCAGCTGTAGATCTTATATAACAATTTACATCTCCATGTTCAAAGGGAAGGCCAAAAATGCACACAAAATATACAAAAGTCTTGCCTAGAGTCACTTTGTGCTGTACAGCAAAAATGTTAAGTCTTACCAAGTATAGTCGTCCAGTTTTCAGTCCAATTAACAAGTCATTGTGTGACTAAAGCCATTGTGTCTCAAACATGGATAAAACCAATTAAATGATCAATGAGGAAAGAGTTAGTGGTGGTTAGACCAGAGGTTTTTGGTGTGTATAGTTTGGATCATAGATAAAGCAAACTAAAATCTCAAATTTGTGCTAAAACTCCACCTAAATCACTGCTTACGCCTGCTATCCTGCATGACAATGCCATCTCTGTAAAACGCCATCTTTCAATAGTTTGTACGAGTTTGTGTTAGCCTCTTATGAATGTGCCTCATTTGCTGTTCAGCTCTCTACAGTTCTGCAGGCAGACGTGTCTGTCAGCTGAATTGGGGGTGTTGGGGGTACCCTGTGTGACTGAATGTGACACGAGAACAACAGCAAAGGGCTTGCAGATGAAGTCCTCCAGATTATAAAAATAAAAGTTATTGTCTAAACTGCCCATGATGTTTAATCTTCAAGACTCTTCATGACAGAGGCTTAGCAGACAACACTGCTGCCAGATGTGCAAACACTTTGCTATACATTACCTCACAAGTTTTGTGCTATTTTACAATCATACGGTTATACTATTGTATTAGAAGTCCCAAAAAACCAACAAGCATTCCAAAAGTCTATTTGCAGTTTTGGCTTTTGGATGAAAGTCCCACTCCCGTCGTGTTTTGATCTGTTTTCAGAGTGTTCCCAGTGTTCTTTTACTGTAGCTTTGTATCCATTTCCCTGCTCTTCCTCTAATTCCATATCCTTCTGGTTTATTCAGCAGAATTTTACAATTTATTGTATCAAATGCTTTTTTTAAAAAATCTATAAATATCCCAGCTGTATATTATTGTCCATCCAGTGCTTTTGCGAGTTCAGTGGCATCAATTACAGCCATTGAAGTAATTCTTCTGGCTCTGAAGCCATGTTGTCCTTCATTAATTATCCAATGTTTATCATTACATTTTTCTAAATGCAAGATTCTCAAGAATCTTGGAAAACTGTGACAATAATGAAATTTGTCTATAATTAGCATGTGTGTTTTCATTTTTTCTATTGTATTGCTGTTTTCATTTTATTGGCGACACAGCCAGTTTCAAATGATAGATTACAGAAATAAGCTAAAGGTTTTAAAGTTGACAACCTGTTTCACCAATGACGTGTCTGTCAGTCACTCGATCGTTTAGTTTTACACTTATTAACAATATTTAGGATTTCATGTTCTGTAGTTGCTGTGAGGAAAATTAAGTGTGGATTGTTTTTTTATTTTGTTGAATTGTTTCATATCCACATGAGACACAATGAGACAGACTTTATTACTCAAAGTCTTCTGATTCTCATGAGGCAAATTCAGCTGCACTGTAAAAGAAGAAAAACAAAGTTTCTTTTATCCACTGAAGCCAAAGTGTGAGTCATAGATTAGAGGAGACGTTCAGCCCCAGTGATGGACTGCTGCTGCTGTTCTTGTGTTTTCCATCATTTTAAAGCAGTTGCATGTATAAAGAGCCTTCCAGCTGCTCTGCAGCTGTTTGTGTGACAGAAGTGATGACTGTGCAGAAGCATGTGAACGAATGGCGAGCTGCTCTCAACGAATCGATGCCTCGTCATTGAAGGAGCAGATTCCTGAATATTTCTGTGTTTAGTTTCAAACTGCAGCTGTTGTATTTCTTCCCTTTTTTCTTCTTTCTAATTTCAATAAGAAACATATATTTGTTGCTTGCGACTTCAATTATTATTATTATTATGGACCAGTAAATAATTAACAGACTTCATCTAATAAGACAGGCTCCACTTAATAATTTTAAAGAAATACACACGTCTTTTAGTTACTAAATTTTGCATTGAGATAATTAATAACTGGAAGTGTCACAACTTACTTCAATCAAACAAAAACCAAACTGAGGTTATTGTCTTTGAGACTAAAGAGAAACGGTTGGACGTCACTACAGAGCTTCAATCTATTCATCTTAACACCACCAACCAGGCCAGAAACTTGGGTGTAGTGATAGACACAGACCTACATTTTGATAAACACATTAAGGCAGTCACAAAATCAGCCTACTGTCATCTCAAAAATAATTCAAGGATTAAAGATCTGAAGTCCAAGCAGGACCTGGAAAAACTAGTTCATGCTTTCATCTTTATTCGACTTGACTACTGTAACAGTGTTTTCATAGAACTACCAAAAAAATCAATCAGGAAACTACAGCTTATTCAGAACTCAGCTGCTCGTGTTCTTACAGGAACCACAAAAGTAGAACCACATCAGTCCAGTTCTGAGGTCTTTACACTGGCTGCCTGTCTGCCAGAGAATAGACTTTAAGGTTATGCTACTGGTTTAGAAAGCTTTGAATGATTCATCACCAAAGTACATGACTGACCTCCTGACCCAGTATAGACCAGCCAGACCTCTCCGCTCATCTGGATCCAGTCTGTTTTCAGTTCCTAGAGTCCAAACTAAACATGGAGAATCTGCATTCAGCTTCTATGCTCCACAGATCTGGAACAGACTTCCAGAAAGCTTTAGATCAGCTGAAACACTCAGAGAATTTAAATCCAGGTTAAAGACCCACCGGTTCTCAGCTGCATTTGATTCATTTGGATTCAAAAGTTTACATCTTCACTGTTTTATCTATGCTTGATTTTAATTCACTTCTTTTTAACTTTCTTTAAATGTTACTGTAACGATCACACCTTTGACTTTTCTTTTGTTTTCTTTCTTTCATGTTTTACGTAAAGCGCTTTGAATCGTCTTTGTACATGAAATGTGTGAAACAAAGAAACTTTCCTTACTAAATAAGTAGCTGTAATCTGCTTTTATCATTTACTATCATTATACTGTCCTAACAAAGCCGTCTGAGCTTCCAGCAGAAGATGTCCTCGGGTGAGTCTCACGTTTGACTTTAGGAGACAAACCTCACTTTTGAAACTTGAAACTTTTCATTTGATAAAGCTTTTTGTCCAGCCTTGTACCTGTAGTTATTCTTCTGTAGGATTAGTGACCTTTTCTCACTTTGCTCTTCCTGTTTGTCGTTTTTGAATCTTTTTCATCTCTTGCTCTGTGATTGTGTTTGCTGATGTCTCTGTCCTCTCTCAGCCTGCCATCTGGCTGTGTTTCTCATAAAGGTCTCTTCCTTTTGTTGCTTACTGCTTGTTAAACCTCAGAGTAAAAAAAATTAATGTTTAATGTTTGTTGTTTGATGAGCCGGGAAACTTTGCTGTAAAATGAATTAAATAACAGGAAAGTGACTGAGGCGGATTAAAATAAATGGGTTCAAAATGACACAGACTTGGACATAATTAATTGGCCTTGTGCTTAACTAACTTGTTGCATGGTGGTAAAGTAAAGTGAGCTAAATTTAATTTAGAAATAATATCATATAAAGTTCCCACTTGGTGAATTTAATCATTTAACAAAGAAATGAAAAAAATCTGCTGAAACGCTGCAAACGTGTATAGATTAGTTGAACCTGACAGGTCTGATTGCACTGACACAAGCATTCAAGTTCAACCTTGTCTCGAGCAGAAGTGACAGTGAAAGCTAAATGAATTAGTTGAAGCAAAGCTTTAAACTCTTTTTTCCTGGAAAACGGAAGGACCTTGGGAATGTCAGACTGGGAATCTGGGCAGAGGATGAGATTAATCTCATCAGCTGTCTATCGGTTCCCGGCTTTGCCTGCAAACCTGCATTGATTACAGTTTATCAGGGCATGGAAGTGGAGAGAAGGAAGAATCCCAGTCCTGGAGAACTTGCTCAAAACTACTATTTATCATTTAGTTCTTCACATGACCAAACCCAGAGGGTTGGACACAAAGAAACCCTCAAGCATACTTACATGGACCCACAGTTTATTTGCATTTATGTCCACTTCTCCAAGTACACACAATACTAACACAAATAGCAAAGTACTGTAAACAATGGATGAAGGTCATTTTAGAGTTGTGGGAAATAACCGCGCAGAGATTTATTTTTCATTTGGCCAGCTTCTCTTTGTGCCTTCAGGGAAATTGTAACGGATAAACATGTCATTAGAAATTACCAACACTCCAGATTTGTGTTTCATTTTGACCCAACATTGTGTGCTTTTTGTTGGTCAAATATTAAAACACTGCCTAAGGAAACTAATCTAAAATGTTTAGCAAACTGAAACGGGGTCGTTGCAAGGCCACTTAGAGCACTTTGTGCCAAAATAGGTCAAGCATGCCTACATACAGTCAGCTGTAGAAATACAGTCCTTTCAACATGTAACAACCATATTTGCACAACCAGAAAGGTTACAGAGTTACAGAGAAAATACATTCAGAAGGTGGTCATGTGACACGATACTTTAAAGTCTTCAGTTGGTGGATGCAAAGTAAAGAGACAAAAGTAAATGTAATCAAAATAAAATGTCAAATAAAAATGTAGAAGTAAAAAAATGGTAGAAAAATATCAATTACTGTGCCCCAAAGTGTATTAAGTAGACAAGAAACATAATAAATACATAAGTTAAGATAACTATGAATAAATACATCTTAATAATTAGTTGTAGATGGTCCTTCAGTGTGATCCAGGGGGTGAATCTTCCTGACTGTCCTGGGTTTTTGGTGATCTGTGCTGTTTTGTTTTGCATCTGGTGAAAATGTGTCATGTCTGAGTGTGTGCACTACACCAGTGTGTAATGAGGTAAAATCTCCCACTTGCTGGTATAGATGTTTTGATTTGCATCAAGAGATTTTGTGATTTGTCTTTTGAAACAAACTGCATCCATCACCAAACAACACAAAACTAAAATAAAAGATGCTTTCTTCTCTTTGTTTCCAAAGTAAAAATGATAGAATTTGTTTGTGAATGTCTTTATGAGGAATGAGAAGGAACTGCATCGCTGTGTCTTTGAAATCAAGGCAGGCTTGCTTTTGGTTTCCACATGTACACAACATATGGCATCATCAACAAAACACAATCAAACGGCAAAACTTGCATCACAGTTAAAACACTAGAAAAGTCATTTGAAAAAGAAAAACTCAAACTGAATCAGCACTAACATAGTGCATAAATCATCTAGTTCATTCAGAAACTTGAAAAAAAGGCTGTTTGGATCACCCAGAGGGCTTTTCTTTGACAAAGATCCAGCACTGATGAGGAAAACTCAAGCTTGTCTGCCTTTGACGATCACATTGACAAACT
The DNA here is from genome assembly GCA_036245035.1 of Adrianichthys oophorus. Classification (NCBI taxonomy): domain Eukaryota; kingdom Metazoa; phylum Chordata; class Actinopteri; order Beloniformes; family Adrianichthyidae; genus Adrianichthys; species Adrianichthys oophorus. Next base: position 25,707,476 of record BSAI01000005.1, on the reverse strand, counting down.
CTAGACATTCTGCCACCCCACCCCCCACAACTCCCAGGCACACAAACAGACACGTAAATCGAGAGAAAAGATATAAAAGAACTAAAAAAAGAGTGGCCCCTCTGATTCTCAACACAGACATGTTCAAAATCAGCACGTTCAAAGAAGTCCCTTTTCTCTGTGCTGCAGCAATGTTCCTCTGTCACTGTGAATCCAAGCAGTGCCTCAGCTGAGTCATGTAGCAAGCAGTTAAAAACTCGTGGTCCATTGGTCCATGTTTCCTTCCCGACTTGGACAGCTTTGGTTCTGTTTCTCTGTACTGGCTGCAGCCACAGTTGTGGGAATAATCAACCTCCAGCAGCAAACCACCTGTGGGCATAACCAATCATCTGGTTGAGTTTATGCAGCATCCAGCTCACACAGATCAGTGATATGCTGCACACAACCAGGGTTTTGTCCAGGGGTTAGCATGTCCTCGTGAGGTTTGGCAGCATGGTTACATATCCATGTCACCATCATAAGCCAGGGTCAAGGGCTTCTGCGGAGGAGAAGACGTCGCACTGGTTTTGGATGGCTTACTGAAAAAGACAAAGCAAAATAAAACATAGATAAAAAATACAAAAAAAAATACAAAAGCATGTGGCTTAGTGGCAAACAGCAGCTCAACTTGATTTCATTCTTTACAAAGGATTCCATTATCTGATAAGAGCAGCACACAGCAGACAAAATGTTGCGGGGAATATAACTCATACTTGACAGGGGTCTGTTCTGGCTTCACTTTTCGATTTGTTCTCATTTAAAATGTATTAAACCGACAGTCGTGTGAGGTAGGAGGTAAAGCTTCAGTCAGCCACAAGTTTTTGTGCGTGCAAACAAAGTACAACAATCACAGGATTCCTACCACCTCCTCAAATCAAGTATTTACAACTTTCATCACTGCTATCACTTACTGAACAAAAGTCAAACAAATCCAAGTCTTTTAGCACCTCAGTCATCTAGAACAGTTTGTACAGTCGTGATCCCTCCTAAAAAATACCTGCTGACTGAGCAGCTCAAAGAAAGAGATTATGTCTCTAGTCATCCAAACCAATGTTGGAGTTGGGAATACAAAGCTTTGCCAAACCTGTAGATTATTACCCACATGTATGGTGGTGGAGAAGCCATGGTTAGGATTTGTCACATATCCAAAGGAAATTGACACATAAATTATTCAGTCTGAAAAAAGTGCATAAAGTACAGTACTGTACTGTTACATGGATCTATGGGTCTGCAGGTGGAAGCATCCAATTGGAACAGAGCAGGGAGCTTGTGGCCCCGCCCAGTGCATTTTCTGTGCAATTGATATCATATTTTTCAAACAGCATTTTTTGTCTGCCCATGATTTACAACAATTTGAAAAATGAAAAACTCAAAAACAGAACTTAAATCTTACTTTTCTCTTTATATGTCCTCCATCATTAGCAAAATACTATGAGAACATGCTAAAAACACCAAAAACACAGTTTTCTTTGAGTGGGTCTTGAAAGAAGAGTGGAAGAGGTTTTTTTCTACAAAGGTGTGAGATGGAAAATGCCCTGAAAGAGGATTTACTTTTTAATTTTTTTTACATGTCTTCAATTTAAAAGTCTACTTAAAATAATTGAATTTAAAGAGAAATATGATACTTACCAGATCAGGAATGACAAGACAACGACGAAGAGTACAATGATGAAGCCAACAACGGCCACAGCATAAACCCACAGCTTTACTCTTCCATCTGTGCCAAACAGAGCAGTTTTTTCAATACAAAGATTTCAATATACATTGATCAGCATTCTTTTCTCGACATCTTTTTTCCCACAATTTAGAACAACAATAAAAGCTTCCTCTCAAGCTCACTGTACAGGAGCGACTGGATTTTCTCTGCAGTTTTATGGTCCATTGAAGTTGTTTTTTAGTCTCTATAATGATGAGCTCTGTAAAAACTTTGACCTAGAATGGTTTCCCCCCCCTAGTGTACTGATCCCAGCTACAAAGGCAGGTTCAAAGGCAAGAGCATTCTCAGGCTGAGCTGTGCGGATGATTTCCATTTCAGTACCTGGTCCAACAGGCCGTAATGTCCAGTCGCTGAAGAGGTCGTTGGCCTGAGACGGTCGAGGTTTTAATCTTCCAGAGGTGGTTTTTACATCCGCTTTCTTGTTGTTGTCGAACCCAGGGGTTCTTGTGCAGTAGTCCAGGAAGCCGTGTGAGGTCATCACTTCAGTGTAACCCTTCTCACACCCACACACTCCACTCTGGATGAAGAGGGACATCATTTGCAGCAGAACAATGATTGCTATGGTTCGTTTCTACTTTCTACGAAATGCTCTTGATGAAGGTCTAAGTGGCATTTCGAGTGAAATGAATCTACTTGTATTTACAGTATTTCATTTGCATCACCGCTCCACTTCCAGAGAAACTGCAGATAGTCATTTATGGCACTTTCAATAAATAACAGACTGATAACAATACGCTCAAAGCAGCATCAAAAAGGGGCAATACAGCTGACCATTTAACACATTTGCATGAAGAGGTGCAGTTACATAACTGTACTCCAAGTGGCAGTAAATATCAAGATATCATTTTTCATATTCCTTCTGCTTACGTGCACTTTTGAGCTCACATTTTTCCATTAATCTGATTAACTTTTGATGGCCTGTTGTGGGAAATTAAATATGTCATCTGTCAGAATCTATATAACTCTACACATAGATCGTGAGCAGAAAATGACAGGGAAAGGCAGAATTCTAGAGATCGCAGCTGCTCGATCAAAGCACAATGATCTTACCGGCGTGCAGTGGGAGAAGGGTTTTGTGCACGAAGGATGGCAGTGCCTGAGTGTTGTCGGCCTTTTCTGCTGGAAACACCCCCCTGGAGAAAGAAAACACAATCTAAATCCTGTGCCTTCAACCTACTGATCACTACATTAATGTTCTGTCATGCCTGATTAATGGACTCAAAGGGCAATCATTGGTCCAGATCAATGAGTATTTAATTCTAGCATGGAAAATTACATGTCAATACATCATACGATTGTGCCTTCAGCTTTAGGTTGTGGCTTCTGATTTACCATAAACCCCACCTTGAAGTAATAAAATCGGTATTTATCACACATCAGACTTTCTTTAACCTTTCATTCTTAAGCATTTTTACTCATATTACTTTTTCTATAAGCCGTCTTCCTTTGCCTCAAACATAAATGCATAGTTATGTTTATAGGTGCTGAAGGTGTCCCTGCTGCCAGAGCCAGCCTTATTGATTGCTTATCTTAAAAAGGAGCAGGGAAATCAATAGCCGCCGTTCCCAGAGTAGGTCAAATAAGGTGTAAAATTCAGCTAAAACACACTGAAACAGTGTGTGTGAGTGCAGATGCTTGTGTGGTGAAGTTTGGAAGTGACAGAAAATACTCTCTGTTTGCTAAAACTTCAGCGTGCAATTTTCTTTTTATATTCGTTTGATTATGAAGGACAGCTGGGGGCTCAGAAGTTTGACTATCACCACCCAATCTGTGAATAATTTTTAAATGTAAAATGTTTTAGTGGAACCCTATAGTCATGGGTTGTGAATAAACAAGTAAGATCATGGACAGGTTAAGAGCTGCCCATGTCCATGTCGGATAAAAGTCTTCTGGAGTTAAACGTTGTTTCTCCACGTCAATAAGAACCAAGTGAAATGACTTGGACATCTGGCAGAAATGAGACGTCCACCTGGGAGGAAGCCCTGCTGGAGATCCTGCTGAAAAGATGATCTTTCTCAGCTACCTCAGGAGAAGTCAAAAAGATAGCTGAGAAAAGGGTGACATGGGCATCCTTACCGAAACGAATGTCCGGTGACGGTGGGTCAATAGTAAATGGTGTCCAACCTATGGTCACCAAAGGCAAAGTGGGGTTCAGTGCCTTGCTTAATGACACTGCGTAACATGGGCAGGCAAGGCGGGAATCAAATCTAAAATCTTCTGGAGGTCGACTGCTCTAGGATGGATGGATGGATGATGCTTGTTGGAGCACAGCCTCTAGATAACATCATGGTTTCATGAACTCTGTAGATGGATCCCTTTGAACCTGCCACCGTCAGAAAAATGCAATTCTAAACCACCTGCTATGAGCACAGTTCACTTACTCTCAGGGCCAAACATTTTTTTCCCACCAGCTATCTGATGCTGTAGAATGTGGTCTAAATAGCTCTGAAAAATGTTCAAACTGACTTATTTCATGGTAGCAAAAGGTAGCAAAGCAGACTGAGGTGCAGCCAGCTTTGAGGTATTTATACTCTAACTTTTGGATGCTCCCAGAAGCTGCTCTGTTTTATGAGTCTCAGGGGTGTTCAGATAAAACTGCAACTATTCACCTGTGACATTGACACCATCAGAGCGTTGACACCACACCGCCCTCTCATTGTTGCTCCATCCTCCTGTTTTCCACTGGTAAGTGTGGCATTTTCCGTCTGTAGAAACAGCAGAGGCAGAGCTTGTTAGCACCTTGTGCCGGGCATCCAGACCTGCTGTCAGACTCCAGCAGCTCCCAACCTCCGCTTTTTCCTGCCCGTAACTTTACAGTATGAGGTTAGATATATTATGCTTGTAATGACAAGAAGAAAAGAAGAACATTGCCATTGAAGTAGAGTGCTACAAGACGAAGGATACTTAAAAAAATAGGACCAAATTGGTTTAAATTGTATGAAATTGGCACTCCTTTTCACAATCAAAGCATTTAGGTTGCCAGATAAAACCTCACAGAGAGTTTGATGTTAAGAGAAGATCACAGACACCCAAACCTGCAGTTCTCTTTTTCTTTTTTGCACAAAGGAAAGCTTAGACTTAGAAAGGATCATACCATCCCTAATAAAACAACCCAGGTATAGATGAAAATAAAGCAAACTATTACAGTAAAAAAAAAAGTTTGTTAATATTCATCATAAATGTTTTGTACACGTTTACATACATCCGTAATTAAACAGCTTTTTAAAAGAGCTTAAGCCACATTGTTGATTTCATTTCTTCTTTAAATCATGTTAAAGCAAAATTAAAGAGAACAAGAGTAAAAATAATTACACCCACTATGAAGAAAAACCACAAACAGGGATCTTCTCAATGGAGCCTCAGGACTTTCATGGCTGTTTATTCATTCAGTCACATTGTAGTTGGACTGCTGCCACTAAAATCCTCCTTTCTGTTTTATTTTAGTAGAGCAGATACTGCTTTTGGAATTGTACCTCTGGATTGCCCCATCTCATGCAGGCTTTAGCTGTTGATCAGATGACTGTAACTCTTATGAACAGGACAAATTGATGGTTGTGTGCTCATATGCTGTGTTTAATGACACTGGTCCCTCATTTATAGTAGGTGTCACATTCTACAAATGACCAACAAACACAGTATCACAGATGTTTTAAGGCTGTAAAACTCCTCAGTGCACATGTTCTACCTTTTACTTAGACAGACATGAACATTTCACACTTTTCTTTCTTGTTAAAACTCAGAAGTTCAAACCTTCATAAACATAAGTCCAGTAAAATAGAAGGAAAACAAATATTTGATCATGACTGAAGATTTGTGTATATTTGGAATGCTGAACACATTCTGTACAGGAGAGAAGGTACAGAGAAGATTGATTGACAATGGTCTACAGCCAATCAGGATGCAGAACACAATGCGCTCTTGAAAAAAGAACAATAAAGCAAGTAGAATTGCACTAAAAGAAAATCCGCAAAACAGGGAGACCACAAAAGGTGAAGGCAATCTCTAAACAGAGTAATGTAGGTGAAGGGATTACTTCTTAGCTTTTCAGGTCTGTCTCAGGCCCCACACATTCCATTCCCAAATTTGAAGCCAGCCTAGAAGAAAGGAATATTGAACTTCCACCAGAAGACCACTGGAGGCTTGTTTCAGAAGGGCTCGAATTCCCATAAAACCCCATGTCAAAAAGAAATAAACGGATGTACAGTCCGGTTTTAAAAGCTTTTTATGCATCTCTGCTTTTCATGACAACTCCATGACAACATGCATTTTGCCAAAATTATGCTATACACACAGAAACTATGATAGAATGACAAAAAAGTATGATACAATACATCGAATCAGAAATCCAGGTCGAAAAAATGTGTCTTGGTGGAAACAGATAATTCTGTGCTTTTGATAATTCACTGCTCATCAGTGTTTGAAACTAGTTCATATTATTAGCCAACAATCTCATGCATATTCTCCCTGATGAGTTTGGAAAGTGATGGTTTAATCCCTCCCCTTCATGGCTTGCACCTGCCCTACATCTGCGACATCCACTCCACGATTCATTAAGGATTTGGAGGTTTTTTCCAGACATTAGTTTGATTTTTGAAACCCAATCAGCTGCTCGAGCATGTAAACAACTCTCAAGTTGGCATGGTAACTTATCACAACAGATGTTGAAATTGGGTACCAGATGAGATCACTCAAAACAGTGCATCCAAACTAAGTAAAGACAAACTTAGAATAGAATGAGTTTTAAAAGGAAATGGTTAGTTTCTATGGTTTTGATGAGTAGAAGTAACTACAAATGGCTGCAGGCTTTCTGATTGAATAAACATCTAGGTTAGTTTAGGTGAAAATAAGTGACTGAATGACTTCTACGGGGTGCATTTAAATTGCTCCAACTTAGTGGATTGAAATGTGACAACACAGAACTCAGCGTTACTGTGTTCACTTGTTCATTGTGGTTTAGCCTGAGTCCCTGATTTGACAAAAACAATTCTGCAGCCATGAGTTCAGCCCATGATGATACCAATGGTCATTAAAGTGGCAGATCCAACAGCAAGACCCCCACAAAGCTTTTGGTCACAATTTGGTCATCTTTCTTTAATTCAGACCCTTATAAGAAGACAGTGGACAAAATGTGATAATTTTAATCGTACAGCGTAACAAATACTCAAAACTCAAAGGGTTTTTTTAATACTAAGACAAACTAAGAACACACACATAGAAATCTTAACCACAACAGTAAAATTATAATGAAACAATAAAATCAAAGTTATTGTTAAAAAGATCTCAAACAAGCTTATAAGAGAACAGATCATGTAAGAAAATCCTAGAAGAGGCATGTAGAGCCCAAAAGCATAGTTTTTGTCCAAACTTGAACATTGTCAGAGCCTGTCTTACAGAAAGCTGTTTTAAGATTGAGCTGCATCAAACTGAGATGCAGCTCAGGATGTCCTTTAGGATGTCCAATCCTGACTGCACTCAGCAGAAAGCAAATGTGAGTTTTAGAGTTCAATTTTCAGCCTAGATTAAACCGGACTTTTAGATAAAAAAAAAAAAAAAAACTTTAATGATGGTTAATATTATAACACGCTAATCCTGTTTGCTTTTCTGGGCCAAAGATGATTGTCTGAGTACTGTCTGTGTTTAACTGCAAAACTGTATTCTGCACCCACTCATTGGACAGAATGAGTCCACTGATCCATAGTCACCCACCATGACTGAAATATAAATCTGAATGTCATCTGCATGTTTGTGTTAAGAAACATTGCAACGGGTTAGATGGTCTAGAGAACGCATGTAAAGATTGAACAAAAGAGGTACCAGTGGACACCTGGTGAACCTTACAAGTCAATGCCATTTGGTCTAAGAAAATGGGCCTAATTTTAACAATGTCAATTAGTGTGAGCCACTAAAAGTCAGTGCATGAGATACCTACCCAGTCCTCTAGCCTCTGTATAAGGTCACACTATGTCAAAAACTGTTTGCTAAGAAGCATCAGGTTTTGAGCTGTTGTTTGAAACCAGATCTGAAGGCTTGTGTGAACGTGTCCTTACCTTTACAAGATTTGGTTTCAAAGACCTGATGGGGGCAGCTGGCCTGATTCTCCATGGCCTGAATGATCACAGCTCTGGATCGAGCTTGGCGTCCAGTGTACTCAAAGCTCCGCCCCTCCAGGCAGATCAACTGGCAGGAGCTCCACAGTGACCACTCAGTCAAATGACAATCCCCTGAGAGCAGAAGCAAAACACATCTGACGACGAGATGTTGACAGTATCTTTACATCAATCCTATTCCAAGTTTGTGAGACAATATTTAAAGCTTTGGGAACTCTGCTGGGCTAATTATTATAAATCAAAATAGCCAAGAGACTTCCAGAGTTCAAGAGTGCAAGCTCAAAGGAAGAAATGCAGGCCTCTTTGGACAGGGACGATTCATTCAGGGCTCTTTATGCTGAGAAAGGCTGGTTGTATTTGAAGGTCTTATGTGTGAACAAATGATGTGCAAACAGTTTGTTAAATGTCAGACACAAAACCCTTTTTTGTGATGCTTGCTATGGTTATCTTGTAGAGAGGATATTGCCCAGGGCTGCACTCTTCAGCCCAAACAACTCTCTGATTCTCTGCTTTCTGTGTGGACTGAAACATCTCATTATCTTTCATCTTTTTATGGCTGCACTTTTCCTACTCTTGTTTCATGGAATCATGTTCTGCGTAGAGCAACATCAAGGAATCACATATATGTGTCAACAAAACAAACCCCAGCTGGCCCCAGACCCTCACCTCCAGATCAAACATCACAAAGGAGCACAAATGCACATATGTCCGTTCTCTTCAAACACTGATTGTGAGCCAAGAGCCTCAGCAGCAGCAGACTGCGTGATGAATGAAGTCGAGGATCAGAGGAGAGGGAGATGAGCAGAGGCAGCCACTGGCTCTTCACAGCAAAGCCTCAGAAATGCTTTATGAGGCAGTAGCTATGAAGAGGCGCAGCTGAGCCATCCACTAATCAGCGAAAACATTTGAGTCTTTTACAAATGACAGATATTCAAATATAGCCAATTCTCTGCTTTTCCTCGTGCTGCACTAAAGCCCTGAACGGTAAACTTTCATGGCAGGTTTCATTGTGAGAAGAATCCCTGAGAAAGGTGAAGATGAGCTCTAACTTCAAGGAAAATTCAATGTTTTTTTTTTTAAAGGAACGAAAGAATCAGCTGCTGTCATGAGATGACAGTTAACTCCTTGTTGCTATGGTGATTTTTACAACAGTAAACAATTTTCACTGATTTTGCAGGTTCTTTTTCACTTAGACCTAAAAAGAACAGTGTTTTAATTAACTGCTAACACAAGCTTTAAAGCAAACTGACAGTTAAAGTGTTATTTCTTCAATGGTTTTAGTTTTGCTTGTATAGTGTGGATCCACAGACGCTAATTTTGTACAAGTTGTAGTTGCAACACAAAGCAGTCAAGTGTAGCTTTATTCCCCCTGCAGTTAACAGGAGAAAAACTGATTATTTTTTATGACTCTCAACTGGCAACACTTTTAGAAATGATATTTCAAAATTCAGAACAATCAAATGCTTTCATGATCTCAGAATAGTTTAAGCAAATGTCACAGTTGGCGCATTTCTCTTTTTCCCCTCAGTGTTTCTGTTGCGTCGAGCGACAGACCGAATAATCAGCTCAAAGTTGGTGACACTCTAAATCGTTGGAATCTGCAAACTCCTGAGCACAACAGGACCAATCAACACACAAGCAGAACTTTGAGCGCTGCACTGATGTTACTGTGGCAACACAGAGAGCAAAATAAAAACTGAGGTGTACAAAATAGCACCTGGTAGCAAATAGAGTGGATGTTGATCAGCATGGGATAACTCAGAAAAAAATGGGAAATTGTTGTTAGGGGGAATGCAGGAAAACTGACTAAAAATTGGCCTGACCAGAATCCGATTGCAAAGCCAACCTCTCCCCAAGCCCTAGCTCCAGAGTGGGACACCAGTAAGATTTGCTGAGTGTTTTTCCATTCACTTTTTTTATTGCTTTTTCTCTTATTTTTCCACCACGACTGGTTTGCCTTGGGAGCTTTGGCAGAGGTTGCCAATGAGCTCCTGGGATATCTGAGAATCTGTGATAAAGAAGTGTGTCTCAAAAATATTTCCACTTCATAAAATTCAGCTTTTTTAAAACCTGTCTAAATCACAAGCAAGATGGCCTTTCTTAAATGTAAGGGTGCATTCAGACCGGGAATGTCCGTTGTTCCGGACTGAGTCTACTCAATCTGGTCCGGATTGAGTCCTGGAGATTACGTTTAGTCTGTATTCAGACTGGCGTCTACGGGAAATTTCTGTTTTAGACCAAAGCTTGTAAACAAAACCACATGACGAAAGGTCTCTTCAGTCATTGGCCAGGAACTACGAGGTGGGTCAAAACAACAAGAGGAAGTCAGAGATGCAGCATTTTAAAGTCCTCATTGGCATGGTTACCTTATCAAAACTTTATATTTCATTTACCAGTTCTGAACACAGGAACAACATTTTTACTTGTTACTTTGGTACGGCGGAGGCATATCTTACAGCCTCCACAAATGCGCCTTAATCAATGGTAAGTTCGAAAGTAACATTAAGTAACAGTTCTTTGTTAAGTAAACTCCAATGAGAAACCCTTTTGCTTTTTTTTCTAACTGGTCATGCAATAAAAGCCTAAGTCACATGCACCAGTATGGGGGTTGACCCGTACAGGTGCTGCGGTTTCTTGGGTTGTCTAAGTCCACGAAGGGTTGTATAAAGAGGAGTGGCCGCATCTGGAAGGGCGTGCGTGTGTGTTGCAGTGCCTTTGAGGCTTGTGTGGCCACCTCGATTAAACGTACCATTAACGTGGGGTTGTGGTAAGTGTATCAGGAAATATTCCGGAGGCTAATGAAAGTTGCACGTACTTATGACGTACAGGTGATGCTGTTGTACGATGCTGTCTATGCTACACTGTAGTGTAGAGGGCATCGTGTACTGGTTCTTCACTGACCACATGGAAATGCTGCTCGTAGGACGCCCGTAGGATGTCCACATAAACTACACACGCGAGGAGAGCGCACATATCACGTGAACAGCTCTAACGCGCTCCTTGTGTAGTCTGTTGGATTGAAAAACAAAAAATCAGTTCGACGAGCCTGCGTCTCACCTACTTCCTCCATACCCTTACATGTTGTATAAGTGCTAACTACGACCTGTCGCCTGGAGCATGCTCGTAGACAAAAAGCTGCATGAATATTTTAGCTCTTCACACTCACCGAGTGGGCTACAATCTTGATGTGTGTGTGGGCCAGAGTAGCTCTTTTTCAGGAAAGCATTCGAAAGACCTTTTTTATATGTGTTTTAAAAAAGCATCATGTTAACGCGTTCACAGGGGGCTTTTATTTCATATTTGGGATGTTTTTTGTTTGTTCTGTGCTGTTATCTCTATGATGGTAAGTTGTTCTCCATTTCTTCTCAAACAGACTTTTGCCGATCATGAAAAATTAAATGGGCTATTAGTTAATTTATGACTTTTATTGATTTTGCAATTATGTGGCAACTGAAAATGTCAACCGTGAGGAGGAGGAGGGGACAAAGTATTGGCAAACTCTTACAAATGAGTTTGTGTTAAAGAGTGTGATTATTGATTCCGTAGTCAGGGACCCTCGATAATTATTGGAGTTGTGCTTTCAAAACGAGGTCAGATGGCTTTGGATTTTATGAAACAGGAAAGAAGAAACTTGCAGTTGCTCACTTATAGAATGTCTGAACATTTAGACAACAAATAACAGGGCTTTGCCTGGACAGGGGACGAAGCAGGGCTGCTCCATCAGCTGGAGGAGCTGCTGCCTCATGACGTCTCCACAGAGTTCTGTCTCCACTGGCTGGAGAAGGGGCTCGTTCAAGTTTCCCCAGTGGACGATACATGACAGGTTCCTTCTTCTGACTCCTTCACCACACTCTGCACCCTGCAGGGAAACATGCAGAACCACAGGTCAATGCTGTGTTTGAGTATAGGAACACCCATTCGAAGATACTGACCATCACTGGGGACAAAATTAAAGTTTTTTTGATGAAATGGTTTTCTGAAAAGGTCTTCAGCTGGTTGTGATTTAGATTTCCTTTTTGATTTAGATAGTTTTCAATGGTGCACTGATTTGAACCCATATGTCATTCTTTAAGCATCAACTGCATGTCAGTAAAACTAGGACTGGGTACCACCAATAATTTCCAGAATCAATTCAGTTCGATTCACCAGAGCCTGGACAACACAGGTTTTTTGATTTTGGCTAAAAACAAGATAATCGTAATTTAAAGACCACTGGGAACGATTTGAAAATAGATCAAAATATGATCGGAGTGGGATTTGAAGACGATAAATCTTGAATATCTTGTTAATTCATTTGACCTTGAAGTTTTTTAGAGTCATAATTTAACAACTTTATCTTCAAAAGTGTAAATCTAGTCTTATTTTAATTATTCTAAAAAAACAGTCTCTAGTTTGAGAAATAGACGCCACAGGTCCTCAACTAGAAGCTTCAATAAAATGTACAGCAAAACGCCAGTGTCAACATTTACAGTTAAGACTTCAGGACGCTGGCCCTCTGTAATGAAGTGACCAGCACAGTCATCAGATCTAAACCCCATTGAACTGTTGTTATAGCAGCTTAACCGCATGGTACACAAGAATTGTCCATTGTCGGCCTTGTGGGTGGGGCTTCTAGAAGAGTGAGGTCAAATTTCTCCAGATGACCTCATCAAACTAACAGCTAGAATGCCAAAGGCCTGTAATGCTGTGGAACTGCAGTAAATGGAGGATTCTTTGATGAAAGCAAAGTTTGAAGGAAAAATGATTTCAAATAAATATCAGTTTTTCTAACCACGTCAATGACTTGACTTGATTTTCTATTCCTTATGAAACACATTTGTTAAATAAAAGTGAGACTTTTCATGGAAAACAAACAAAAAAAAATTGTCTGGGGGACCCCAAACCTTTGAAAGGTAGTGTGTCTTGGAAAAAAATCCAACTAAACTAGATGTAAAGATAGAAAAGTATTTTTTTCCCATTATTTATGCATACCTCGATGATGCATGCAGACCAGTCACTCAGCAACCACATATAGCAAGGCTTCACGGGACATGATTTGGTCTGGTGGAGCTGGCTGGGACAGGGACGTCCTTCTTGATGGGCTTCCTGGAGGATTCTCCGGTTTCGGACCAACCGCCCTAGAAAACAACATTTCAGAAGATTATTTCATCAGACCAGAACAAACGTTACAAAAGAAAAGCTGCAGCCACGATGTTAAATCTTTTTTTTCCCCAAGTCTTAAAAATGTGACATTTCACTGTGTTATTGTGAGCATGAAAAATGTGAACTATTTCAGATGCTCTCAACAGAGAACTGTGTGCAAAACATTTTTAAGAAATACAAATGCATGAGTGCATAAACATGGGGCTTGATAAAACTACTTTTCAAAATAAATAGCTGACATGAAAAATGATGTTTTTGAAAATAATCCCAGGTTTGTGCTTTCTTCTTTAGTTCAATGGGAGAAAATGATGCTTGGTGAAACACGGTGGTGTTTTACGACATGTTGCTGAGCAGCCTGGTGTCCCAGAAGGCTCAGTGAAGACATAACCTTTCCTCCATCCAGCAGGCAGTAGTCATGTTTGTATGTATACGTGTGTTTCGCCTGGGGATACGCTGAGCTCTGTAAGCCCCAGGCAGACAACAACAAAAAGGAGCTCAACCCTGCCATCTTAAAATCAAACCAAACACATTAACACTCCTCTGGCATCCTGACAAAACGCCATTCTTGCATCACCTGACACACACACACAACACAAATCCCTCATTAGGGCAGACAGATGCATTTCACTATGTGTCAGAATGAACTGAGAGAGTGGCAGAGAGTTCCAGCAACTGTGAGAGCCATGAGTGACATTCTGGAGATGCTCCAACTGAAATCCGCCGGTAAGAGCCCCTGCCAGTGCGAACGACACATGCATTTTAGACGCATTTAATGATTTATACTGTCCATTTAGGAGAGCTGCTCTAAACTCAATAATAAAACTGATCATTATTCTTGAGATATAAACTTTCAAGTGCCACTGGGCGCTGGCAACAGAATCTGGCACGTATTGACAAGCACTCAGTGATTCTGGCAATAATGCAATTTTAATCATTTTTCTGTTTGATTTACCTGTCAGTCCTGTTTGTTTAACTGGTATTTTATCACCATGGAAACCAATGCCCCCCTCTCTTTGAAGATAAACTTTTCATAACTCAGTCTGACATTCAAAAGGACCTGGCTGCAGACAAAAAGATGGTGCACACATAATTTTTACTGGAACCGGAAGTATTGCGTGCCCTACATGCTAATAAAAAAAAAAAAGAGACATTATGACCCACTTATGGTTTCAACATGTCTTAAACTATTATGGAACATTACAAAGGCTATCTTATTTTTTAACTTCTAAAGAATAAATCAAATATCAAACAGAAAAAAAATCTGCCTCCGCCTAGATTTTATGTAATTTCCGCTGATGATGTCTGCCTTCTTCTTGTCTGCAGCCAAGTTCCTCTCTTTAGAAGAAGGACAGTCAAGTATCAGTTCAACTGCTTATCATTGAAGTTTAAATAGCTATAGCTCTAAAGGCTCACTCTTTTTTCCAGTTGGATTTAAAGCCAGCAGATTATTATTTTTTCTCTATATAACTTTAATAAAGTGTCATATCAAACACGAGTACGGAGGACCAAAAAGCAGGAGGCTTAAGATAGGCAGAGGGGTATATGAATACCCAAAATAATTAATATGCTGAAACAGGACTTGATAAAACAGAGAATAGAACCTGAGTGTGAAAAATGCTAAAACATAAAGTAAAAAAGGGTCTACTGAGAATGTTTAACTTAAAATCATTGGTTTAAGCATCTTAACTGATAGCTGTACATGTAAGTGCAAACATGTCCATTAATATTGAGAAATATTTGAAATGTCAAGAAGATATCATATTTTTTTGTTGTTTTCTAATAAATGAATACATTAATTATAATAAACAGATTTGATATAACTAAGTATTTTAGTTCTTCTTTGCTTCTTCAATGCTTAAACTAAACCCCTTCTCTCTCTCTCTCTATCAATATATGGAGAAACTTTAAAAGACAAGTTTGACAAATTTATTTTAAGAAAATGTTACTTGTGTAGGAACCAAAGACATGTAAACTTAAACAAGTGAATGAATAAATATTTTTTTACAAAACCAAACTATAATTCAGATGTATAAAACAATCTGATGAAAAACTAAGCCTCAGTTCTTTTGCACTGAAAATACAAACCTAAAAATACTCTGTTGGAACAAATTGTCAGAAATACAGATGGGTGGAGTGCTAACAACAAACCTGCTGTCAACCAAACTGAAGACAAGTCATCAAGTAGTCATAACCTGATAAACCTAAACAACAAAACAATGAATGAATTCCTACAGGATTCATTTGGTTTATTGTGAAACAGATTTGGTTTTTTTCCCTTCGTTCCAGATTGTCCTCTCTAATGATTGGAAGTGAAATGTAATCTCGCCTGTTTTAATCCTGTTTTACAGACTTGTTCGATTTTCTGTGCAGAAAATTCTCCATTCAAACTTATAAAAACTTGAATGCTAAAGATCTCTCTGCACCATTAAAACCCACAATGAGGGTTGGCATTCTCTGCTCTTGTCTTCAGTGACTCATCCTTCAGATTTGTATGCCGCTGCATCTGAGCTTGCACATTCTGACTTGCAGAAACAACATTATAAGGAGTTTGAGACCAATTTGATATTTTCACAATAACTGTGCAATTACTTAGTAAGAGGGTTTTTGTGTTTGCAGATGCAGCTGAGTTCTGTTTGAAAAAGCTGAATGTGCTTGGTCCCAATTATGTTATTGGTGAAAGACATCTGCTGTAGCTGTTTAGAACGTATGCCTGCTGGAAAGGTTTACCTTGACTGCCACAGGTATGTGAGCATTCAGACCATGGGGACCACTCAGAGAGAAGACAACTAACGTAACACTCAACCACACAGTTCTCCAGCAGTGGCCATGTGTTGGTCAGACCAAACTGGAGGAAGAAAGAAAAGAGTCAGGTGAGCTCATGCTACTTCATTTCAAAAACTTCCCAAAAAAAGTATTCGAGATGGAACAAAGACAAAAAAAAACTACATTCATTGAAGCTTCTAAAAAGATTCTGAAATTCTAGTTTTAAAAATGGTAAAAAATACAAGCTCTGACCGACTGAATTTGAAGGAACTTTAAAAAATCTTTACAATCAAGAGAACAAAATGGAACCTGAAGATCTGACTGAACCTGTGAATTAGGTGTGAGAAATAGGGTTGGAGATCACAAACAACATTTAGCCCATCAGTCCTGCTTTCAATAATTTGTAAACAAGGTGAGCAGAGCAGAAATTGAGGCACAGAATTATCCATCAATATCTTTGAATGGAAAAATTCTGCTGTACTTGAAACTATGTTCTGATATTTTAGCTGAAGTGTAACTATAAAAAACTAAAATACAAAAAACTGTGACTTTAAATTAAAAAGACTGGCATGTAGTAAACATATCCTTAGTGTGTACAATATGTCCTTAATGACAGAAATGTTTGAAATGAGCTTTGCGCTCTAGAAGTGTTAATTGAATCACAAGTTTTTCCTTGACTTCTTCTTTCCCGGCGTTACCTGCTCACACATCTGTAGATCCACAACCTTCCCATCACTCCGCACACAGTCCAGAAGACGCAGCCTGAAACCTGGACCGCAGACGGCGTCTTCACTCAGCTGGCACGTGCTCCATTCTACACACAAAGGCAGGAACTTCAAACACGTTTCACACAATCTAAACTTGAAAAAATAAAAACTATTTTCACAAAAGCATCTTTACAAACAGAAATATTCAGACATTTCAGCTGCATGAAAAGGAAAAAACCTGAGCGTGTGATTAATACTGTCCTTTGCTCTTTTCAGCAGCTTTTGTTTAGTCTTTTCCAAGCATCCTGGATGTATTACTGGCACCTGAGTGTTTACAAAGGTATTCATATCAATGATGCTTAAAGTTATACGGCAAGCTCTTTTTTATTGTTAATGCGCAGCCAAAAGCAGGCTTCACAACAAGTGTCTTTTCAATAAGTAAGGTCATATATCTTATTGGAAAGCTTTGGTTGCACAGCCTCACTGTAATTCACTCAATGTGACTTGATTGTGGCCAAATTTAAATCCAATTCAAGGTAAAATGGGTGAAAATAACCATCTAAGCGTGTTGCTTTATGAGATGACATTAAAAACGTCCCTAAAAGTTTGGAAAATTGAAGCATGCACTGCAATGAGCATGCATTGAAAAATACAATGTACACATGCACGACTTAAAATTACAACAGCGTCAAACTAACTACACGCACAAATCTTTCAAAATTACACACAAATTGCTTGTTACACACACACTAAACCACATTTACACACAAATCTGATGTGAGACTCTTTTTACGTCTCCAAGATTTGTGCGTAGGTGATGCTTTTAAGTGCTGCTAGAATGCTGGGTCGTCAGAGTTTTCTTATCAGCCGCTTACGCAATCACTTATGCACAAAACAAGAATTACGCACACACAAATCAGGGTGATACTATTTTCTCTCCATAAACATGTGCCAGTTTTGAAGAGTGAGCAGACATTAGTGATACAAAAAAAGACTTATGGACTTGTGGAACAGGTATTTAACAAAGATCCAGTCTGATCATCCCAGTGGTGTTTAATTCTGATTGTGTTGTTTTTAGACCAAATCAAAAAGGACACAGTTTCTGCAGAGCGGCAAGAGAAATTCACCTCTGAGTTGTGGGTGGAATGAGTGGCGCAGAGCAACCCCGCTCAACCTTCCCCTCCCCATTACTGAAAGCTCTCTGTTTACATGCTCTCTCGCTTTCTCACACCCCCAACGTAATATTACTGGAGCAACAAAAATGGAGAGCAATATCAGAGCTATCCAGCTGTACAGTTTTGATTTTAGGCTGAACAGATGACTTATGAGATTGGAACCAGCCTCAAATGGACAGTAGTGGAGAATGATCACAGGTCAATCATATGATGTAGGTTCATAGTTATCACAAAAGCAGAGAAAAATCCTCTCAATATTTGTCGGATACTTTTCCATGTTAGGTAACTGAGCATGGAGGATCCTACCTGAGGCTCTGTACTGGTACGTGAAGCAGGTGCTGTTGAGAGCACAAGACTCAGACTGGATCTGCGGCGGACACGTTACGCTTTCCAAGACTGATATGCGGAGGATTTGTCTGCTTCTGTTTCTCACAGTTTCTGTGTCACATTGCTGCATGACAGTCAAAAGAATGAATTTTACTTCACAATCAATAGATGCGTCTGCCCTTAGTAAGAGCGTACGAAGAAACAGGCGTCCCTATTAAAAAGGCATTCTGCTATATCACAAAATATGAATGTATTACATGCTCTTTTTGTAATTCTAACTATATGCTGAAATATAAATGAATTTGTAATTCTAAATTCTAAAACCATTCTATTTTTTTAAATAATTTTTATAGTGCAACTTTTTAAAAAGAAAAACTGTTCTCTTTGTGCAGTATAATAAGTATCCAATGATAAGAACCTCTGTCCAACTGTTAAGCATGGGGGTGGATCAGTCATGCTTTGGGCTTGTATTGCAGCCAGCAGCACAGGAGACATTTCACCAGTAGAAGAAGAATGGATTCCACAAAATGTCATCCAATTTTGGACACTAACTTGATGCCATCTTTGAAAAAGTTGAAGAGAGGATGGCTTCTCCAAATGATAATGATCCTAAACACACCTCCAAATCCACGCTGTCTTACATTAAGAGACAGAAACTGAAGGTTTTGCAGTGACCTTCCCAATCTCCTGACCTCAGCATCATTGAAAATCTATGGATAGACCTGAAAAGAGCAGTGTGGAACAGACATCACAGGAATCTCAAAGAACTGGAAGACTTTTGGAAAGAATGAATGAAGAAACGTCAAACAAGAATTTAGAGACTCTTGGCTACAAAAAGCCTTTACAAGCTGTGATACTTGCCAAGGGGGGGCAGTCCTGCTGTCTCATCTGTAAACTGATGCCTTTAGAATATATATATTTTTTATCTTTCCTTGGGATCTTTCTGCACAATAAAAGAACATTTTACCTGGGGGGCACAAACTTTAGATCCCCACTGTAAGTCTATGAGCATAATTAATATTAAAAAAAAAAGTTTAGCCTCAAATCCAGAAGGGGTTTATACAAACATACACCTTGTGTGTCTGAAGATTCATAACCTCTGATTGTAACAGTAAAATCTGTCCAACTGAAGAGGCCTACAGCTCTGATCTGTTTCCTCAGCTGCTGGACAGGAAAAGTAAGAAAAAAAAAAAAAAAAGGAAAAGTCAGAACATTTTGGAATGGATGAAATGGAAAAGAATTGGTTGGTATTTTTCTACTACTAAACATAGTTGTGGGTCACTTTTTACCCACAAGACAGCACAGGTGTTTTTGTCTTTATTTTCCAAATTTTTACTGTATTTTTTTCCCCACTTTGAAGTATGATACAACACTAAATTGTATAAATGGTAAAATTGTGTATAATAGTATAGTGCATTTCTACAGTCTTTGAAGGCCCAAAGCGCTTTACAGTCACAGTCCCATTCACCCATAACACTGGCAATGACCTTCCACCAGAGGCAATATGGGGTTCAGTGTCCTGCCCAAGGACACTTATGCACACATGGGCAGGCAAGGTGGGAATCAAACCTGCAACCTTCCGATCAGAAGTCGACCACCCTGCCGCTGAACTGATGGAAGTGACTGTGCTGTGCAAATTTTTATACAAAGGTTTCCTAACAATTCTGTGAATTTTAAGAAATTGTCAAATGCACATTCATCAGAATCAATGTTGTCAAAACAGGAATTTAAATGTACTCAGAGGAATTTTTAAAAAAGTACAGCTTTGAGCTTGTACCTGCCATCTGGTACTTTAGTTTTCCTTTGTTTTTAAGAAAGGTGTGACTGACTGGAATATACCATGTTGTTTTGTGTTAGTGTAAATTATCTGTCCAGAAATTCTGCAAGTTATTTTTCAACTTGAACGCCGAACGCAAATGTCTCTTATGTGAGAAATAAACACATCTTATTTCTTTATCACTGCTCACAAATGTATTTTTGATCCGACTATAACACCTGTAAAGATCTCCTCATTCATGCTACACAGAGGACTGACCCTGTGCTGCAAGAATCCTGGAGAGTGAGGTTAAAACACAAATCTGTCTATCAAGAGATGTTCACTTTCACCAAGTAATTTTTAAGTCAGATGCTACATGTCAAAAGAGTTTTGGGAAATCTGAAACTTGCAAAGAATTAATTCAAATGCTGCAGAAGCTGCTGGAAACCTATAACGGACACGCTCAATGAAATCTGCATGTATGCTCTTTTTTCAGTGCACTCGTTTGGTGATCATGAAGGTCAAAGCACAAACATCTGAGTAAAATTAATGAGTTTAGTTGAGCAAACACGTATTATGATGAAAAACATGGCTTACCTTTGTGCGGCTAACTAACAAAAGTAAAACGAATGTGAGAACAGGTGGTCACATTAATTATAATAATAAAATGATGTCAGTGGTTTTGCTTCACTGAAAGGTTGTATTGTATATAAGACAATAACTCCCTTAAAATACTTACTGAGGCACATGTGCTGAGGAATTACTGTTAAAAAGGAAAATTCAGCTTGTTAGAATCAAGTTTGCTTTATAAGTCATGTTAAAGCTTTAAATTATTCACTCATATATGTTTTTCTCAATGACAAGATTTGCATAAAGGAAACAAACTCCAAGGTTGAATGACATAAAACTTCTAGAGGGGAAAAAAACCTCAGCCAATGATCCGATCTCTTCAGCTCTGTTTTGTTCTAGCATCTCGCTCCTTTTCTGCTTCCATTGTTCCCATTTTGTGAACTGCAGCCTCAGACAGAATACCTGCAAGACTCACAACGCCAGAACCATTCGCCTGTGGCGACAAACCCTGCTGAACATGCACTGTGCCGTAAAAGCCTCAGGCCACCACATTCAAATATGACAGTTGTTGTTGCATAACCTCCCATCATATTTATGTGTATTTGTTTGTGTCAAACCAAAAAAAATGTTTTTATTAATTTGATGGCATGCAGATGTGAATATTGTTTTCAGCAATTTGCAATACCTTAATTCTATGATTTCAATAATTAAAGGGTATATTTCAGCATATAGTTAATATCATTAAATGCAAAATTAAAACTAGCCCATTGCGTGTAATACTGTTATGGGTGGAAATTAATAAAACAAAATAGATGAATGTGGAAACTAAGAAAAAGAAACTAACTTAAAGAAAGTAAAATATAAAACATTCACATTTAGACATCATGAAAAATAAAATTGATGCATGAGACAGGAAAGTTAAGGTGTTTGAGGAGCATTGCTTCATTAATCAATCAAGAATTGACTGAAAAAAAGACAAACTTTTGGAAAGTGTTTCTTTTGCTGTTGTTGAAAGTTGTTGGGTAAGCGCTACGGCGTTGGTTACATTCTACAGTAACCACACAATAAAGACACCTAAAGCGCATTATGTCTCAGGAAAAGGATGTAACACTATACTCTTTATCTTGTTTTTATGACAAAAAAAACGTTTTCTTGTGATAATGGGATAGTAGATATCTTTATTACAAGAAAACAGGCAAAAAAAAGCACGGTCGGCCGTTCTCGCCTGCCGTATCGGGAGCTTTTAATGTTAGAAAAAAGTAGTCAGAATTTATGAAGTAAATCATTTTGGTAAAGATTCAGAATGGGATTCAAACTAGTCAAAAACAGCAGAAGAGTTAGAAGCGGGAAACAGTTCAGCGACGCAGATAACTGCGGTTACTTAATCGATAAAGTTTTGTTGGAACAATTCTCAGTTACTAATTTGTAAAGCAGTTTTAAAGTATTTCTTAAAAATCTTAAAAAGTCTTAAAAATCAGCAAGTGGAAATGGTTGCAGGTCAGAAGTTTGGCGATGCTGCCCAAAACAAGAGCTGACCAGGTAGAAGAACACGCATGAACAAGGAAAAGAAACCTGTCAAATGTGAAGACCAGGTCTCAACCAGGTCTTTTTTCCACATCGCTCCTAACTGAAGCTTTTGACATTTGTGCTGAGAATTTTTTTATACCTCACAAGTAACTCCAAGCACTTACTTTCATTACTGTTGTCTGCTTTGGTCTGGATTCACACTGTGGTGAAACCCATCAGTGTCCAATTAGAAATGAACCAATCTCCTCGTTTTGGAGCTTTCAGGCTCAAAACAAAGTGGATTTTCGGAGGAACCACATTTTGACGAAGTAACATTTAAAGAAAAAAAAAAAGATGTTAGCTTGTCATGAATTATCATGATTCCTATTACAAAAAGTTTCCAAATGGATTTAAAAAGGGGTTTCTGGATTTCTTACCAGAGGGCAGCTGCTCCAAGGTCCCCATGGTCCCATGACGCAGTCATCAGGGCAGGCGAGGTGGCAGACCTGGGCTCTGGGTGGCATTTCCTCCAGATCACATTGGCTGTCATCCACAATACTCTCCTCCCCACTTATCAATCCTTTCCTTACGCACCTAAGCAGGGCAGCAGGCATAGGTGTATAACTAGTCTCTTGGGTCATCATAACTGAGCTTTTGAAAGCCATTTCTAAGTCTCTAGGCACAAACAAACATCAGGTAATCTTTCGAAGCTAGTTTATTTTTAGAGTCAAAGACCCAAACAGACAACGTTGTAATGTCGGTAGATAATGTTTACTTACAGTTTATCAAGCTAATCTTTTTGCAGCGGGTGTACAGGTACGGAGAAGGTGATGTTGCAGACTGTTTTGTCCCAGCAAATACAGAAAAGATATCTGGATCCTTGACTTCACCAGGTACGTTTCCTTTTATATCACAAATTCTTTGTGTTTGTTGGGGAAACTGTTAATCGGAAATGCCCTGGCAAAAAAGGAGCTAGCTTTTACTGTTCACAGAATCATTTCTGAGTTGTTTATTAAAGCAGAATCTTCCAGTCTGTTCTCAAACAGCTCATTAAAGTACTAAAGTGTTGCCCTTGACTCTGCCTTCTTTGAGGATCCCTCATTATCAAGACAGTGTTGTTGTTCTGCAGTAAATACTTGCTGTACTTTGTCACATCGCAATGGCAACTGGAGGCTGAATTTGCACAACACATTTGATGAAGGTACTTCAGCACCACCACCCAGTTCAGCGCCTGCTGTAGTGTTTAATCCAGAACGGCACTCTGCAGCTTTCCCTGCGGCTATTTTAAGAGCCACAGGAAGGCAAAACCAGCTGCTAATCTATCCACGCTGATTGTGAAGCATTGCTTTAGCTTGACTGATTGTGTTGCAGGTGTGAATGGCCATTGAAAGAAGGCTTGTGGGTCCAACTCCTGCTGTTGTGTGTTGTGATGCCAAGTGAGCAGTTTGCCAAACCGCTTACTGACCTGATCTTGCGGCTTTGGACCCCCTCCCCGCACGCTGGCAGGTCGTCCACAGTATTGATAGTGCAAATGGACCAGGCCTCACTCCTCCACTCATTCTGGCCGCTCTCCCCTCTGCATGGCACAGCTTCGTAAACCTGCAAACGGGGAGACAAGAAATGTTAAACAAATGAAACAAAATGTTTCAGAGTTGATGGAAGGAAAAAAAAAGGAAATCAGTTGAGATGTGTGTTTGTGAACTGATCCAACACACAAACATGCGGCATGAACCGTTTGTTGGTCTACAACTAAAGAAAAAACATGTTTGGGTCTGTTCCGTTTTCCCGCTAATTACATCCCTTTTGGTTAGAAAGTACCTCCCAGCTTTATCTTGGGAGAAGGTAAAAATAAGCAAAGACTAGATATTATTTAACACAGCAAGGGATTACACTTCCTTCTTTTGCATCATCTTTAAAGCGTGTGTTCTTTCCGGAGGTGTTTAAAGGTCTATCAAAGCGATGCTCCTTTCTGACAGCAAGAAAAGTTCAGCGTGGAAGAAAGTGATCCTACAGAGAAGCCGGTTTCTATGCCAAAACAAACCTTTACAGGGCGTGGCGAGAATAGGATGAGGAATAGAAAATGACAATTCCAAACGGCCCATCGGTTTGAGACCACACCCCCCCCCAGTGAAACAGTGAATCTGGCATGACTGTTTAACCAGGGGAACAGGCAGCACAATCCTCCTGTAAAACACATGTTTACTCTCAATCTATGTAACTGTCTCCACAGCAAAAGGTGTGCTCTTGAGGACAGATTGTGGGAAAAGCTATGACAAGCTGTAATGTGTGTCAGTGTGTGGTTTTCGGAGCGTTCTCACACTGCAGAGTGGAAATGAGTGTTGAGTATCCCCTCCCCTGCGGGCTACAGATGCCTATTACACACCGTCATCATCTCCCATCTGTCCCTGCAGATGCTTCTGCCGGGTAAAATGGCAACTGTCCTACTCCTACTTTCTCCACGTTTACTGCAGAACGACAGTTCAGCAACTCCAGAAACAGTTTTCTCTGACTGGAGTTATTTTCTCATTACATTATTCATCTCAAGCCATTAAAAATCCACTCATGTCACCAAAAATTTAAACTAAAAGGAGGGATTTAAAATAGGACCCAATTTTGCACGCAACTGTGCTAAAGTCAGAGCATCTTTCTAATTTTTGGGTGGACAATGCCCGGAAGGCCAAAAACATGGTGAAAAAGGTGTTGAAGGTCATCACTGACCTGATGGACCAGCTGGGCAATATTGATAAGGTGGACCTGAGCAAACTGAATGACACTGATGAGTCTCTGAAGAAGGCCATAGACAAGATGCTGGGTGTTTTTTGTTGCCTTTTTATGTGATGTGAGTCCATGAATTATTGGATTGCATTCACGTTCTACTATATTATACACTGTTACAACAAGCAAAAACAAGGCATTCACATCCTTTGCTTTCACTCCAGCCCACACCACTACCTCACTGCTGCCATGTTTGATGATGGAAAAATATTTACAAACTCTGATTATGGTTTTAGGACCAAAGTAGCTCCTTTCTTGTGTCATCTGATGAAAGATATTTGATTCACAAGTCATTTAGGTTGTTTTTTTATTTTTTTCTTTGGGTCCAAGAAACCACAGCTACATTCAAGAGTTTGAAAAGAAAACATGCTTAAATCTAAAGACTAATTTTGAGAATTTTCTGTGCATTTTTGAAAAAATCTTCAGAATTCTATTAGTAAAAGTGTATGCGGTTCACACTGGAAAATTGAGAACCAAAATATGTCAAATTCATCTCAAAAAGACCTTGTGAATGTGAAGTGTAGTTTGTCAGACACGATCTCCATGCTCCATTTCTTTCTTTGTGACAGAAGGGGCTTTTTTCCTGCAGACCCTTTCAAATGAACTTTACTCGGAACATCTCCTCTGGATTTGACAATTTTTTTCTTCTTAAATTAGTCAAAATTTCACAAGACATTGAATTCTATGGGAGCAAAAATGTTTGTTGTTCAATAAGGGAGTAATAGTTAAGATGATATGATGATTTTTAAGTTTGATATATTTTATCATTTCACAGAAAAATAAACCACAAGAGGTGATATTGAGGGTCATCGTTTCAGCACATTGCTTTAATGAATGATTACAACTGAAACTTCACAAGTCATTACAAGGACAGAGCTGTAATACATTTCGATTGCTCCTAGAACTTCTGAAATCATGCTTTTTTTACAGACAGAAACATAAAGTGTCATCTTCTGTGAACCACATCTTTGCTTGGAAATCTCGTCCCAAGTTCAGGAACACCTGACCTGAGATAAACTATTCCAGAACACCACCCTGCTCCTTTACTCTGAGCTCCATCAAAAGAAAAAAGAGCTGCACCAACTCCCAAGAAGGGATAAAAAAAGCCCAGAAAATGGCAGAATGTCACCTGAATAAGCTCAACAATAATTCTTTTCTTTCACGCCTGGTTCAAAATGTTGTTCTCTGTCGTAATCAAAGGGCCTGAGCGAAAGTGGGGGAGGCGACTGGGACAGATCTGACATGCATTTTGTCCTCATTAGCTACAGCAGAGTACATGTAATGAATGGCACTGACCTGAGCCTGCGTGGATGTCCATATTAGCAGTGCAAGACAAGCCAGAGGTTGGGCAAAGGGAGAGAAGAACAATGATAGGATCATTAGTTTAGACTTTGCCTGCAATGACAGAAATGTATAGCTCTTGCTGCAATCTGAATTTAAACACTACAGCATTCTACTCAGTGATTCATTAACGAAGGGAAAGGATGATTAGGTACTTCATCGTCTGCAGTAAATGTTGGATATATCCTTATAGAACGGAATGCCTCGTGGTGCTGAGAGATGTTTAAAGCTCTAAGGTTGGTTGTGATGTGCCTCCAGGGCAAAACAACCATGAGTTAACCTGAAGCAAAGTTTATGTGTTTCCAATAAATACAGTTTACTAAAAAATCATAAAAATAAGGACCAATGTATTTTGTGTTCAAATGGAAGCACTGTGACTTCATGTGTAAAATGATTTGATTGATTGACTTTACAATCTTTTCTATCGAGTGGAAAATTCAAATCTCTTTAGAAACTAGAAACTGCAGTTTAATAAATAAAACACAATGTTCTAAAATTATACTTTAAAGTAGTATTTTAAATTTACATTATTCAAGTTGTTTTGTTAGGTAACAAGATGTAAACATGTATCCTATACCAATGTAAGATAAAAATGGAATTAAGCAGATATTCAGGGATAAATCTTTTTAATGTCATTAGTTTCTAAAAACGTATTGGCTGACAAACTCTTAGTTTTTGCAGAAAGCTATATTCTGTTTTTACTGTTTTGAATATGAAGTTCTGATGTGATTTATTTTTTTCATTCTCGCTGTCAAACTCGTCCTGATTAGTCTGCTCTCCCTTGTGAAAAAACAGTAAAACACTCAGGATTGTTTATTTGATGTGTACAGTTTGAAACTGCAGCATCTCTAAATGTTGTTGTATAGAATATTTGGATATATTTTGTCAAAACCCAGTCTTCCCTGTAACTTACATGCTTAAAGTCTTGGGGGTTGGGGTGCATGAACACAATCTCGGCACATTTCTGTCTGGTTTGAAGTGAGAACAAATAGACCCGAAGCAAAGCAGCAAAATGCCTGAACCACAGACAACCTCTGCCACTTCTTCTCTCTGGATAAATCAAGGATGCAGTTTATGTCCTTAACTCATAATCCACGAAATGCCACGCAGGTATGTGCAAGCATACAATGAATAAAACAGACATTCAAGTCAACAGATATCAGCGCAGACGAACTTAAAGGGTGCAAATGAACTCTGCTGCTGTGACACTGCTTTATGCTCAAAAAAACAACATATTTTAAGCGTGATATTCTTACAAACATTTTATTTTCCAAATGTCTCTTATTTTCAATTTATGGAGTTTAACTTGTGTGAACAGTCCCACCCACCACCATCGTTTCTCTCTCCAGCCTGTCTGACCCTCATAAATGTGCTATAATTGGTTCTTTTTTAATCAAGCATGTCAATGAACCAGAGCCCTAACAAGATTTACAGTATATTTAACATCCTCCTTGGACCTGTGCTGCTGTGTCTGCTTGACTGCCGGGCAAAAAGCAGGAATTCTCCAGCACTGCAAAAACGATTGTCTATCAAGCTCTGAGTAATTCTTCTTTTCTCATTTGCCTTGTGATCAATTTTAGAATTCCTGTTCAGCAAGACAGGAATACATTAGCAGAGACGTTTCCAAACCGTTTAAGCGTGCTCCTTAAAAGTGACGGTGGAGAAACGTCCTGCCCCACATACTGAAACACACCAAAGTACTTTCTGCTCTGAAATAAATGCATCTTTCAGCACCTTCTTGGAGAAAGAGCTGACCGAACAACAGCGCAGTCATGGTCTCCTGCATGGTGATAATCTGTTAATCTGCTAGAAGCTACAGACCATCCGTTTCCCTCAGAAAGTCACTGACCGCAGTTCTTTAACAAATAAAGGATTTTGCAGGAATACATGATCTTTTCAAACTACACACTTTGATGTATTATTTGTCATTGGAGCAACATGGAATATCATTTAAAATAATAAACCGAGTTCCTGTGGTGTTTTCTGAACCAGTGCAGCCCTTCTTCAAAGCATTTGTGTTCAGAACAGCACATTCCTGTTTGTGACACATTCTCACAAAAGGTTAAAGAAAATAAAAGAAATGCCATATGGAATCATTTATTTAAAAAGATATATGACATTTGCTAAAAATACTTTGAAATATTTACAAGCGAATTAAAAACCTCATAGCTGAGTTGGCGTTTTGTTTGGGGAACACTGGTCTTAACAGAACATCAGCCAAAGACGGCTGTGCCGGGACTTCCAGTGAACAAAAGTTTCTGGAAAAACCTCATGACCAGAAACTGACTGCAGTCTTATATTCATGCAGACATGCACAAGGGAACTCAGCAGAGATCTCCATCTTTCTCAGGGACATTTTGACTTTTGCTAAAGAACTCTGGGGTTGAACTATACTGACCTTCCAATTAGTGGATAATTTCTTCTAACTGCTGACCTTCAACCGCCTACTTACAATCTTATGTCGAGCATGCGTGACGAGGATAACAATAATGATCCATGTCACACAAACTACACCTGCTTCACTATAAATATTAAATGGTGAGACCTCCGGAAGCTCTCCCTGACTTTCTCCATGAATATCTGTCCAAGGATTGATTCAAAGCTGGATAAGGAAAACCACAGGATCCTCTAGTGAGCACAGGCTTCCATGACCACGTTTTTTCCAGATTATCTGCTCAGCTACCAATAAGTGTTTTTCAGTCTGCAGGTTTTCATTTTATCCTCTTTTGTGTTCATTCCTGAACATTTCGTTTTTCATCTGCTGCCACTTCTCACCTCAGTGATCCCAGCACTGGACCTCTCCGGAAACCTCTCTGGCTGAGATTCTCTTTGGTCACCTCAGGTAACCCTGCTGGTTACTTCTTTTAATAAAACAAAGCTGTCTTGTATGTCCAGAACCATATTTATTACATTTCTATCTTATTTTTATCCAACCTTTGTCTTATACTCTTTCTCTGCTAAAGATTCATCTGCAAAAGAATATGGATGCAGGTTGACACATTTGTATGTATTTAAAAAAAGTCAAATGTAAAGCTTTTTGTAAATATTGCTTTGTTTTTGTTGTGATATTTAAAATGTGTTTGCATTGAGTGATTTATTGATGGGATTTGTAATTCAGGGCCGCGGTATAAAACTGCTGAAAGCCTGGATTCTCTTTGTGGAGTAAAATCTGAATGAATACATTGACATAATAGTTTGACAACTATAAAATAGATATATTTAGCAAGAATATGGAGTTTTCACTTCCTGAACATGAAGGCCAGGCCTGTCTGAGGCTCCATGCTTGCTGGTCTTGCATGGAAACACCAGAAGCTGTTAACTGTCATTTCCTTCCATATCAGAGTCCAACAGCTGGTTCACTGTAACTCTTTCAAACTTAACTCATTCAAAGTCTATGACAAACATTTGATGCACAGATTTTTATTTTATTTTATCAGCATTATCTGTGGTGCTCTTTTTATTTCTCTTAGCCCAACTGTCAGCAGAATTTAGAACCCTGACAGTTGTGTTTTATAAGAAACTGTGAAAATACTGCTTTACTGCACTCACACTCATAAAGGCATCAACATAAATATCATATTTGATATTATATGATTTAAACATATATGTATGGGCAGGCGATGCAATGAAATGTGCAGCTGAAGAGAAACGATGTGTCAATGAAAGTAAAACAAGTCTTTGACCTCCCTCAGGTGAACCTACAACCGTTAAGAAGAAAATTAGCAGGAAGATGACTTTGTACTACTGGCACAAGTTGATGGGAAAAAGGTATGCACGCACACAATGGAGGGGAGAAGGGATTTTACAGTGAACCCCAAGAATGGTCACAACAGAGCACATGGATCTGTTCTAGAGTAGGGATCCTTTAGTGAATCTAGATTTGGATCGATGAGCGAGTCATCCAAACGATCCAGTGATTTTGTCTCCTCTCTGGGAGGGGCAACCCTAAATGTTCAAAGAGCCATATGGGACCAAAAAACAAATCATTCTGAAGCCACACAAGATGAAAAGTCTGATATGAAGGCAAGTCAGGCTGTACATGCATATTAGCTATATTAGCCTACTAGCAAAATGTTGGTCTACGAATACATAATAAACATTACTGATTCAATGTTTATTTTCCTGCAGTGCATCATGCAGAGAACAACACACCGCGTGACCACTCTGCTGTACCATATTTAGGGCTTTGAGTTTCCCTTCCATTACAAGAGAATATACAGAGTTCCCGCCTTTATTATGGGAGTTATGTTCTAAAAACAAATAAAGAAGTATTCATCTTTATGTTTTTAAATGAATATTAATGTTTTAAGGCTGGAAACCCCATCACTACTGTAGATTTTTCTCAGAAAGACAGAAACATTTTCTCTGCAGTTTAACCTCTCAAAGTTTAAATAAAAAAAAAAAAAAAACTAAAAAGAAAAACAAGCCCAGCATTAGAATGAAAACAAAGATCTGATCGCGATCAAAGATTCATGTAGAGTTGGACAGCTGAACGCATTCTGAACAGGAGACACGGCAGGTAGGAGGTCAACTGACAAGGTCACAATCACGACAGAACACAGTGGGCTGTATTAAGAAAAAAAACATGCAAAGCTGCACAGAAAAAATCAGCGAGAGGTGGACACAGTTTATGTGGATTTCAGTACATTTCTGTGCATGAACCTCTTCTGCTTTCAGTGCACGTATCCAACACAGATGCCTCCTGGTCTCTTTCCTCAGCATCAGACACACAATATGAGAACAGCAATCCTCAGACCTGAGCAATATGACTCAGTAATATCCCAAAGTGTCTCCAAATACTGACTCAAATCAGAAATCTCTTTATAAATATGTCTTTGACAGGAATGTGTTCTCAGCGGTTAACAGAGACTTCTGTTCTCAGACCTCACAGGACGGCTTCTCAACGTCAGATGAAACTTTCATCTTCACGCAGGACTGCAAGCTCTCATCTTTGAGGTGCGGTGTTTGGACTTGATGCAGGCCATGTTTTGGAATATCACATCTGTGTTGATCCAAAAATGGAGAATGCACCTGTGTGGGTGTCAAGAAGAGCCTTCCATGGTTCAAACGCAGGTTTCTCGGGTGTTGGAAGGGTTTTCATTTGGCTCTAACGGTGGCTTTGGGATCCCTGGTTCATGACGCACCCTCCTGTTTGTGTGCTGCAGCCACCTGCCCGGCACTGTGCCCGCGATCTCTGTGGATCTCTGTGGTTATGGCGTAAATCTTGGTTTACAGAAATGTTCAAATGTAATATTTCTTATGCGCCTTTAAAAAGTTTTGGAAAACATCAGGAATGTTGTTCATGTTTGTCCTGAAACCACATCAAACAAAGATTATCTTCCCATGTTTTTTCCATTTTCATACATTTTTGAACAGACTCCAGGGAGCCTCTTTGGGGGCGCTAAAGAGCGCATGCGGTTTTGGAGCCGCAGGTTGCTGACCCCTGTCCCAGATAGACTCAGTGTTGTTAAGATCAGAGCTCTGTGAGGTCAAACTATCAGGCTGATTTTGACAGCTGCATATTTCAAGTCATTGTCCTGCTGCAGATGAACTGAAAATGTCCTTGATGGAACTGATTGGTAGATGAAGTGTAACAACCTCTAAATCCCTGAAAAACTCATTTTCAGATCTGCAGCCCCAAATTTAGCAAAGAAGTAGTTCACTGCTGCCTGTGACCCTTTGACACCACTCTCCTGTTCTTTAGTGAAATCACTTCTTTTTGCTAAAGACGGGTATTTTTGCTTTTACTTTTATGCTCTGTGCAGAGTGGTGTCCATGCTGGAGTTTTGACTTTTGGGCAGCAGTTAGCATAATGAAGAGGAGTCCAGTTTAGACTTCTGAGGGTGCAGATGGATGTACCTGGATCCCTCTCATGTCCATTTCTGTGCTGAACGCACTGCTGGACACCTGAATTTGAAAGAAAAGGAAGCATTTTGTGCCTTTTCCTGTTTCTTTAACTAACTGTCTGTGGTCCTCCACCTCATTTGTACTTGGTTTGAAGTGCTTTAAACCCAAAGGATCTGCAAACCCAGCCTGCTTGGATATCTGTGTCTTACAAAGAAGCGTTGCAGATGCAGTTGCAGTCCAGTAGCTGAGCTCAGACAAATCTCACCTAAGTTTGGCTTTTCCTCACCTGACTTTGAGCTTATTTTGTTTTCGTTGCTCTGACTTAAAGAAAAGCTGGTTCTTATTTTCATGTTCTTCGTATCATTTTTTATTTCTGCACATAACTCTGATTTCATGAAATCCTTCACCATCTCCCAGCTCTCCTTGTTTGCATTCTAATGGAGGTTTCACTGAATTAAATTTCTTTTAAATTTTTTCCCCCTTTTTCAAACAGATCACAATAGGAAAAGCTTTGGTGGAAATTATACATAATCAAAATCTTTCCAACTTTACTGCATTTTCCTAAAGCTGCTCGTGTTAACGTGTGATTTTATCTTTTATGATCTTTTTTCTATATTTATTTAGAAAAACATGTTTTTTGAGGAACAAAAAAAGTAGAATAAATGTACACAACAGAAAATAAAATAAAAAAAGAAAACAAGTTAATCCCCTATTGCTTAGTGGACATATAGAAGGCACACAGTGAACAACATGATTAAACCGTAAGTGTTTCTAAGTTTGTGAGCAAGAGAAACTTGTCGTGATTTTTAATTGTTTGTTCATCATCGCAGAAAACAAAAAAAAGATCTGACACTCATTCACATTCATTTCTTCTACATAAAAACCCTGTCTAAACATGCACTCCTGTTAAATGATAAATATTGGTAAACTAGAAGGACATTTCTCACCTGCATGTGAATCAACAGAAAAATGTTGTCAAATAAAACCAAAATAATATTATGGGGGGATTTGGGGGTGTACGCTTTGCCAGACACACAGAGGTGTCTTTATTATATGCAGTGTGCATTCATCAAAATATATTTTAGTGTTAGACAGCCATTTCATGTGGGAGTTATGATGAAATTCAAATGTCTGTTGTAATTATTCTTGGAATTGGCGTGTTTCTCTCAGAGCTCAGTTTTGACATATGAGATCCCTTCATGGCAATCTCTGAGGGCAAAGCTCACTGACAATTATTGCAAAATGCTCTGGATGCATTTAAATGCTGAGTGGGCGTGCTTCTAGTAATTCTTCAACTCCATAAAAAAAATTCATATCCGTGAATAAAAATCAACTTGGAAAAGTGAAGACTTTGAAGCATCTCTCAGTGAGTAGCAACCTCAGTCTGGTTTATGCTCCTCAACAATGAAAACGATGATGAAATTCCCTCCCCTGCTGTCACTGCAGTCTGCATGCATACTTAAACTCCACACAGAAAAGAGAGATTTGAACCAGGAACTTTAGTGCTGTGTGCTTGCAGTGCTAACCACTGCAACAGCTCTCTGCCTCATTAACTCTGAAATGTGCCACTGTTTGTTTTTTGGTTTTTTCTTTTAGGTCGGTGGAAGATCGTTCCAAATTCGTTGAGGCTGATTTTGGGTAGTTTCCGTGCAGCAGTTCATGAAAATACAAACCGCTTTGAATTGTGTTAAGAGATCTGCCAAACCAATTATGGATGGAACCAATTAGAATGGCAGTAACTCCACACGCCGGCCACATCAGTGCAGCCCGCGCTCAGTTCAGGGCCACCAACAGTACTTTAACGAAAACACAGACTCTTAGAACGCCAACAGTTCTCCTGTTTGAAGTCATATTAAGCTCTATTGTTTTGTGAGTAGAACAGAGAGACGGGTTAATTATTTGCCATATCACAAAATTGACAAAAAAGGGGATAAAGCTTGTGGTTCATTTATACCGACTAAAGAAACAACTGTCCATTTCACAGAAATTTAATTTAGCTTTTACACAGTTTAACTTGAAATTACATCAATTACAGATTAACAAAAACTGTTGTTTTCTTAAAGCTGCACTTGATTATTTTTGATTTGCTCAGGCAGGAGAACCATGACAAGCAGGACTGAGAAACCCAGAGCAACAAGCAGCAACAGCTGAACGATGAGGACATGTGACTGAAGCGAAACGCCATTTCATAAACCTTTACTCTGAAGTTTACATGTTGATGTGTAAGAGCCAAATCATTGCATTGTCTTATGAAGTTTAATGTTTTTACAATGCAAATAAAGCAGTTTAATGTAATGTAATGTTTTTTTCTAAACATTACATATTGGACTTTTTTTTAAAATTCTGTATACTCTAGCTTCAAAGTGACGTGAATATACTACTTTTATTTTGAAATTAAAGCTTTAATAATATTTTGCTTCTTCCTTAATATCAAAACTTTAACCCTTAAACAATCAGTTCTGTGACCTAAAAAACAAGCACTTCAGTTGTCTTTCATTTGTAAAGTGTGTCCTGTGAATGTGTTATTCAAGTGTTTTTTTGTGTGTGTTCTGGCCTGTCGGTTTGTCATTAGACACATCAATGAAGCCTTTTTTTTTTTTTTAAAGGATGTTAGCTTTGACAAAATGTTTGTACAGTTCAGCAGAACTTTAACTGTAACCTAATGACATGTTTTATGTTGATGCTTAAAAAAATCAAAAGACGGTCCACCAGCTTTATCTTCCTGAGTTGAATATCTTGATACGACGTTGAACATGCTGTATGCTCCTTAATCAAACTGAATGAACACCTTTTGTCTTTGCTATCTAGTTGCTTCATTTATGGGACACCAAAGAGAATAATCTGCCACCATCTAACCCACTCTCTGCATCCTCCTCTCTTACACAACCACCTTCATGCCCTCCTTCTCTGCATCCATGAACCTTCTCTTTGGTCATCTTCTAGACCTCTTTTTGGTAGCTCCAACCTCAGCATCATTTTACAGCATTATCACTGTTCCTCCTCTCAATGTATCCAAACCATATCCATCTGATTCCCTGCATTTGTCTCCTAAACATCTACCATGATTGGTTCTTCTGATGGGTTCATTCCTGATCCTATACTGGTCACTTACAAAATAACCAGGAGTGTCTTGCTGACACTCTTTAGTCACATACCTGAAACCATACGGCCACCTGTTCCATCCTGCTTGCACATTCCTCCTACCTCTTTTCTACACGTTGTTGTTCTGGTCTGTTGACCTTGAAGTCCTCCACTGTCCCCTCTACTTCCTTCAGCCTCACTGTTTCTCTTGAGTTCCTCTCATTTACACTCAGATTCTCTGTCCTGCTGCAACTGACTGCTGTGCAAACCTCCAGCTCTCTACATCAATTAACCAGCTTTGCTTTTAGGAAAAACATGCGTTTCACAATGTCACTTAATTTTTACAGTTGTGTTCTCTCTTACAGGAGATTTTTGTGGCTATTTGACTTTCCAGGTAAAAATTTTTACTCAGTAGCATATTCTCTGTCACTGAATGTGGATCAAAGAAAGACTTCCTCCAGTTGGATTAAGCTGGACTCTTCCCAATGAGCTCACAGTTGAGAGAAAAGAAACCAGAAAAAGTCTTTGCGAACGGTTTGGAATGTCAATATTAGTCGGCATGAATCCCCAGATGCAAACTGTAAACCCTGGGGGCTAAAAGCTCATGAGAAATGGCTGAGATGCTTCAGGGCTTTCCTACTTTAACAAGGCAGACTGGATAAGTGATTTCACAGATCTGTGCGTGGAGACTTGGCATATAGTCTTTAGAATCCTTCCATTCACACCTCGGGCAGATGTACTTGAAATAGCCCATTTGACAGTGTTGACAACAAGCTCCACTCAAGCGTGAGGATAAATCCATCCGGACGAAGGCAGAATTAGCTCCAGTTTCCATGTGGCGGGTTATTACAGGGCATTACGACATGGCCCATATACACCTTGTTAGTGGGCACTTAACCATCTGTACACAAATCTCTCCAGAGCATATTTGAATATTTTTCACACTGCCATGCTTCATCTCTATATTGACCTCCACAAACTAAAGTGTCCTTTCAGGCCCACTGGACCATACATGCAGGATCCATAAAACCCTCCCCCTCTTTCATACGGTGACCCGCAGAGACATTACAAAATATTCAGAGCAGTGGGAAGACCTGACCACAGAATATCAAAAGCCCCCATCTGTCCACTTGTCTCCTCATTATCTTCTTTCCTCGTTCTCATGTCAAGAGAAGGACACTTCTTGCAGTGATTTAGTCAGACTGCGGACTCCAGGAAATGAACAGGTCATCCAGGAGTCCCGCTGTTTGAAGGCCAATAAACCTCGTCATTGAAATGCGAGCAGAACGCCGCGATTCCTCTGTGAGAGCATTTAGATGCAACCGAATGAGAGAGGAAGAAAAATATTCCAACAACATAAAAGAGATATATAAAGAACAGAGATGGGAGCTGCTGCGTGTGTCATACTAATGTTCAGTGAGATAATGAACAGACTGGAGGTACTGACTTCACTCTCTGTATTCTATTGCACAGCTCCCTAGAAACTGGGACGCTCTGGAGAGAATAAAACAATCGAGCAGACAGGGTCACGCCTGACTCTCTATACAAAAAGTAAAGTCTGGGAAGTATTTTCCTGATATCCATAAAGTGGAAATGACAAAGTATGGGCAAAAAGGTGGATTAAAATATTATATTAACACTCAAATGGAACAGTCAGGACTAAGAAACAGACTTCTGACAGGTTTTCCCTTGGAAGAGGAACCAGACAGGGTTGTCCACTCTCCCCTTCTCTTTTTGCTTTATTTATTGAACCTGCAGCAATAAGACAGCGTGAGAGCATTAAAGGAATTACAACAAAACACTACCATCATAAAATGAGTCTCTATGCAGATGACATATTACTTTTTCTACATATTTCAAGTTCTTTCAGTGAGACAATAACAATTATTATTGAACTCTCCTCCATCTCAGACTACTCAATTAATTGGAACAAATCAGTTTTGTTGTCACTGAACAGTAATGCTGAGCAAATAATCTCAATCCCAGTCAAATCAGGCATTATCGAATATCTAGGTATTTATTTCTCCCCAAAACTATCAGAATTGGTGCAATTAAACTACACCCCATTACTGAACAGGACGATCTAACCCGCTGGGTCAACCTGCCTCTATCTCTCATGGGCAAGGTAGCCACATGCAGTAAAAATGAAAATCTTACCAAAAATTAATTATCTGGTCTCAAGCCACCACTAAAATGATTCAAAACATTAGACTCAGCCATATCCAGCTTCCTATGGAACAACAAAACAGCAAGAATTAGTCTAAAAACTTTAAAATCTGCAAAAGGTTTGCACAACTACTTTCTTGCCAACAGATTGCAGTACATCTTAAGATGGTTAAAAAACAGTCCAGAAACCAACCCATGGATGGATCTGGAACAGGCATTTTGAGGAAAGATCAACCTGTCAGATCTACCATTTATCAGCCCAACAATAAAAACATGACTGCTACCAAAGTAGTTATATAAGTACTACTTTAACAGCCTGGTGGGAATTTCTTAAAATGTCAAACTCTTCACTCTTACCATGCAAAATGACACCCATCTGGAACAATCCAGACATCCTGAAGAACAAAAAAAGTTTCCATCTTGGCAAGCAGGGGGCATAACACTACTAGAGCACTTCATTATTGATAGAAGATTCACAACACAGCAAGATCTACATGAGAAACATGGAATAAATACAATCTTGGAATATCAGCAATTTAAATCTGTAATTACTAAAAAGTTCAAATACAGTGCCACTGATCTAAAATGACCAGAACTAGTTACGTCTGTGATTGAATTATGAGTTACCTTTATGAATTTTTCAATGAATAAAACTCTCTCCAAAATAAACAAACTCTTATGCAACCTAGATATTAAAATTTCAATTCCAACAACAAAATGGGATGCAGACTTAGGCAGAAATACAGATTCAAGCTTCTGGTCAGAAATGTGTCTGAAAACCTTTGAACCAACAAAAAGTCCAAACCTGCAACTAATCCAATTTAAAACTCTTCACAGAATATACTATACTGAACAGAGGATGTTTAAAATGGGTCTCAGAACTCAGACCATTGTGAGCATTGCTCTAGCAATCTACCTGACAATTACATGCATGCTCTGTGGCTCTGTACACCTGTCCAGGCTCTCTGGCAACAGGTATGTGCTGATCTATCAGTCTGACTTCATGTTTAAATCACAGCTTCACTTTGTGTGCTTGGTGACATGAGTGTCACTGAAACAGAGGGAGAATTGGTATCTTATAATCTTCATAATTCTTGTTATAGTAAGAAAAAGCAACTTCACTAAACTGGAAACACAAGAAAAATAGTAATGTAAGTCATTACAGGAATCTGCTGTTTGGTCATATCAGCTTGGAAAAAATGTCAGCCAAGAGTTCAAATAACTTGGAAAGAATTCAGTCTCTTCGGTCTCCCATAGCTAACCCCATTACTTCAGGGGCGGGGTTCCTGGGTCCTCTCTCTTTGTGTGGGGTGGAAAGTGCGGGGCCTGGGGGGTTGGCTCTTCAAGCAATGGGGCCTCTGCTCTGGGGAGACCTGGGCCCCATGCTGGGCTGGGGGGCGGTTTCTTCACCAGTCAGGGGTTAGTTTGGCAGCTGACTCCGACCTACCCTCCTTCTTCATACAACCACTTATTAGGATGAAAGGGGGGGTCGGCTTGCAATGCACCTCTTGGGTGGAGCTACTTGGCAGTGGTCCCCCCTCCCGTGGTTACCACATCAATTTGCCCCCCTTTCTCGATTTTAAGTGCACCTTTGACATGTAGGACCCCTGGTGGGGGGGTGCTTGGATATCACTGTGAGCAATTAGGAAATGTCCTCTCAGTGCCCTACTCGCCAAATTTAACCGAACCCTTTATAACACACACCCTTTACGCTCAACAAATACACCTCAACACATGACACAAGGAAGGTGGGACCTCTGATCTTCTGTCAGCTACCCCATCCCTGTCAGGGGGGAACAAAATCCTCAGCAGTGGCGGCCGTTTCTCTTGTGTGCGGCCTCCTGTGCCCGG
The DNA here is from genome assembly GCA_036245035.1 of Adrianichthys oophorus. Lineage (NCBI taxonomy): Eukaryota > Metazoa > Chordata > Actinopteri > Beloniformes > Adrianichthyidae > Adrianichthys > Adrianichthys oophorus. Next base: position 25,668,627 of record BSAI01000005.1, on the reverse strand, counting down.
CAGTCTCTCTCTCTCTCTCTACACGGGGAGATGGATCCCTACGTTCTCTGGCAAGACCATGAGCCAGGGGTCCCATCCTATCTGAGCCTGGGGTGTCTGTGTTTCTGTGGTGCGGGTTCTGGTCCTTGCACTCGAGCGCTGTGCCTCTCCAAAATTCCATCTTTGAGCCTGGTTGGGCTATGTTTAAAACACTCGCCACTGCTTCTTTGGCGGGGGTCTTCGTCGGGAACTCTCCCTCCTTATATTTTATATTCCATCACCCGCCTCAGCAAAATATAAACACTCACCTGAGCAAAGGTGTCAGCTCATCTTTGCATCAACAGTATACGTGACAGAATCAAATGCTTTACATGTGTTGGTTTGTATGCCTAAGTGTGTGTGTGGACTGTAGTTGTATATTGTGTACATGTTGACAAGTTTGCATGTGAAGACTCTTGGAGCCAACAGGTATATTTGTAACACCTGAGTGTGTGGAAAGGCCCCGCCCATTTTAGACAAACATTCACCATTCCCTCCTGACTGTAATGATTATTAACTTCCAGTATCTTGTTGCCTGTTTTTTTATGATTCCACCCCCCACTCCTGTAATCATCTTCCAATTTCTTTAAACCCCCCCTTTTTCCACCTGTCGTTTGTGATGCCCCCCTCCTCTAACATCCCTCTCTCTCTTTCCCCCTTCTTCTTTTACATCCGGTTCAAAAAGAAAGGAGACAAACAAAATCAGTATGAATAAAGTTTAGCCTCCAATAGAAAAAGGGGTTTATACAAATATACACCTTGTGTATATGAAGATTTATAAGCCCCGCTTTTACCAGTAAAACCAGTCCAACACAAGAGGCACTCAGCTTTGATCTGATTGCTGAGCTGTTGGACGGGACGAGTAAAAAAAAAAAAAAAGTGGAATATGTTGCAACGGACTCAAAGCAGTTCCTGCATTTGTTATTTCTTTGACAAAAAGCCTTCAGTTAACAAATTGTTCTTATTTCTGTTCATTGTACATTCAAGCAATGTAACAGACATACCTGGTTTTTCAAATCCAGCTTGGGACAAGGACGTCCCCCGTTGAAAGCCTTCTCTCTGAGCCATTTGGACCTGATCTTCAACCCGCTGCCACGAGACGCACTGCAAGATGACCAGGCTGACCAGTCACTCAGCTTACAGTCCAGCGGGCAAGGGATGTGGCAAACCTCCATGATGTAGCCTGAATTTCACATTAGGAGGGAAATGAATCAGACTTAACTAGCAGCAGCGCTGAAGATTTTTTGAATTTTCTTAGACAGACGTGGCTCTGGCTTAAATAACCTCAGAGCAAAGACTTACTCATAATGACACAGGCAGCTAATTATCTGAGTAATAACTGATCAGTTTAAAGATGGGAATTTGTAGTTTTTTCTACTGTTTTTAGTTCTCAGTTGCAGCTCAGTTAACAATCGTAACCACCAAACCAACAGCTCTTAATATAAATATATGGGTGCCATTGTTTTTCATCTGTTTTATCTTAATCATAGAATGTTATCCAAAGGATCTAAATTAATCCAATGCACGGCTTTATAAAAATGTTTCTAAGAGAAAAACATGTCCAAACTGCCTAATCCCAAGTAAAAACAACAACAAAATACAGTGGTCATTCACGTAACACAGTCCTCTTTCTGTTTTGTGATTTTTTTCTTTTGTTTTGTAGTCCATTATGCTCTGAATTCTGACTGGCTGTAGATCCTTGTCAATCAATCTCCTTAGTGCCGTGTCTCCTGTACAGAGTTTGCCACATTTGCATAAATCTTCAATTTTTATCACATCGTTAAACTGCTCAAACAGTTTTTGAACATGGGCTTATAACACAAATTGTGCCTTCCAGAATGTTCCTCTTCTGCCTCACCAGAGCATTTGTCTAAAGTTTTGGGGGATAATCCTGATGTTGGTTTCTTTTATTTAGTTTTTTCTTTTTTTCTGTTCCTTTGCTCTGCAGTGTCTTTTTATAAGGCTCCCAAATGGATTCATATTTGTCCCAAAGCCTCTTTCAGTTTTGATTTTTGAGTAATCAGACAAGTTTAAACTCAACATTTAAAAATTTCATAACTAAGCAAATGGGAAATAACTTTTTTTCTATTAAGCTTCAACAATTTGGATTAAAAACACATTTCAAATAAACACAAACAATATGACAGTTTTTGAAGGACCTGATAAAAGGTTGTAAGACAAATATGCAAAGTAATCAAAAGGGGACAATAACTTCTGTTACAGGTGTTCTGATAAACACTTTAGGAAGAACATTTTTCTGATCTATAGTAAGCAGTGTATACTTATATAGTGCTTTTTCTGCCTTGCTTGAAGGCCCAAGGCGCTTTACAGTCACAGTCGCATTCACACACACATACACATGCTGATGGCGGCTCTGCTGCTGAACACTGGCGCCAGCCTTCCATCAGAGGCATTGTAGGGCTCAGTTTCTTGCCCAAGGACACTTTGACACATGGGTGGGAAAGGTAGGAATTGAACCTGCAATCTTCAGATCAGAGGATGACCACCCTATTGCTGCACCATGGCAGCCCCAGGAAAGTATGAACACAAGTTTATTTTTTTCCTACAATGAAACATTTGTGAAAGTTTCACTAATTATGTGACAGAGTCCAACTAGCTGTTGCAGAACATTTTAATGCCCAACATTTATAAGAAATCAAACAAAAAAATATTGCACAAACTAAAAGGACCCTACTTTTATTACAAAAATGGAAACACGTGCCAAATACACTTATAGAAATATTACAGTAAATATATATATATATCTTTTTACTATTCGAATGATCTGTGCTGTCACCATAAACAGGTTAAACACAAGTCAGGTTGGGTTTGATACCTGCTTGTGTGCAGAGCGTCGGTTTAACCAGGTGTCCCTGCTGGTTGAGGCAAGCCACAGCTCTGAAACGCAGACCTTGACCACACTCCTTCACCTCCCGGTGGTTCATCCAACCCCGGAGAGAAGTGTGGCTGGAGCGATCCAGCAGAATGCATGCGGACCAGTCCCCGTACGGCTGAGACAGGAACTCGTCACAAGGACAAGCCTCTGCTTCCTCTAGGGGGTACAGCTCCTCATTCAGGCAATGCTCCTTCTTTTTGCTGCGTCCTAAGCAGAAGATGGACAGAAACCATGGAGAGTTATTAGATCGGATGCATGATTAATGCTGCATCAATATGACTGGAAAGTAACTTCAGCTCACACTGGAGCTTCTGCTGAGCTGCTGAATGCATAAACAGTTGGATTCTTTTATTAAAATAAGGCGATACAGTAAACAAACGTCATTGGGGGATAATGAACCCAGAGCTATTTATATATAAAAAAATATGTATAACGTGTACATTTTTATAACCTTGCAATCAAGGAGACTAGATTAGCCAGCATTAAATAAACATAAATGCTTATTTAGATCATTTCCACTGAAGGGAAAAGAGGTCACATCTCAGGGCAAAATGTTGACTTCAATAACAGTCAACATCCAACTAATGGCTTGGTACTGGAGCTTATTTAAAAACATATATTTTAGGTTTTTCTTGAAAAATATTTGTTTTTTATTTTAGATTTTCTCTGTAGAAATATAAAGAGAGAGTGACAGTTATCGCATAAAGCACATAGAAAGACTTTTCTTCCTATTAAAAATATTACAAGTTAAAAGAACTCCTAAGTGACTGAAATTAATATTTAATAGGAAACTAAGCGCTTTGTTGAACTGGGAACCCATCGAGAGCCATACTTTGACTGAAAACAGTTGGAATGGCACTAAAAGATATAATGCATCGCTGGATAAATGACTAATTGATTTTTTTTCTTTCAGAAAATATTCTACATATTTTAAAACTAAAAACTGGAGCCAGGATCTAGGCAGGCAGTTTGTCCTGTGCACTGTGAAGTTGTCGCCCATTTTTTCCATTTGTATTAAGGCTCATTAAAAATGCTGAACACTAAGCAATATTTTATCTGAATTAACTACTTACACATTCTGTTGCTAAAAGCAAAAAAAGACAGCATTTGTGTAACTGACACTTGCTTTTTACAACCATCTGAATCCCATTTGACAACATAATTAGACATGATGTGCACAAAGTGTCAAGCTCAGAAGAAAGGAAATGGTTGCAGCAGTGCAGAATTCTTCAGCAGAGAAGGAGGCAGTAGATCTTTTATTTGAAAACAGTTTTGATTTTCTTTTCTTAATGCCTTTTTTAACATCCCACCACGTTGTGGTGTCGTTCATTATTAATCGCAGCAGCCACAGCCTTTGATTTAGCAGAGCGACAGCAGACAGACGTGGGTCCTTAGCTAACTTTGCAGCACTTACAGATAAATTCAGCAATTTGTTTGAATGAAACACCTGAGTTTCCACGCACACACATGAAGACATACAGATATAAACATAAATAAATGTGGAAGAGTGACTGAAGTGGGATGGATGGATAGTTAAAAATCCTGGTTGTGTTTTTGAACACGTATCATTTGGTTCCTCCGTGAAAGTCTTGGAAATGATCTTGGTTGGGAATTGGCAGAATGTGAATGAACTGAATTTTTTTAGAAATTTTCATTCAGAGTTCAATGTGTTTCACAGCAATTTGCTGAATGTAAGAATGTGCTTGATAGTTCTCCAGAAAAAACATTAAAATATGTTTAAAATACAACTTTGAAATTAACCTGAAATGTGTTTTTGACATGGTAACATTAATTTTAGTGACAGGAAAAGTATTATTTCAAAAATTCTTAACTTCCATTCTATGTACTGTATTTATTTCATTTCATGAGATGAAGGCCCCCCAGGAATGATTTGAATTCCTTAAATAGGATGTGACTTTCAGTTATTATGAATATAATGGTGGCTGTCCAGGAGTTGAAGAGACAACATAGTTTCTGACCTCAAATAATACAGTCAATTAAGTAAGCACATTGAATAAAAAGATACCTTAAAATCTAATCTTATTATTATTTTTTTAAAATAAAAGAGCAACTCAAATGTAAACGATAATAGTTAAAACAGATGTTTCTTTAAGCCTGATGATATAAAAGCTGGTAGATGCAGCTGCAACAAGTTCTGCTGAATATGAGTCACAGCTGCAGGAAAATGTTTTCAAAAAAGTTAAAAGCAAAAAGCTTTTTTCAATAGGATATGTACTGTTTATGTAAATTTGTGGAAAACAAGATGTGCACAATTCATGAGCTATACGGTGATTGACAGTTACAATCATGATCAGTCTGAATGAAATGTATCTTCTAGGAAACGAATAAAACTACAGAACCATCCCACACACTCAATGTACACACTCACGCATCCTTCTGTGTCCTCGACAGTTATTCACACAATATTTAAATTGTTATGGGTTTTTTGAGTAACCATCAATATTCTTACATGTTGTTCCCATCTTTTACAAAAAAGAAAATGTTATTGGATTGTTTAGAAAAACTACACAACAATATGCAACAGAATTATTCAGAAACTAACACCCAACTAATGTTTGTGTAAAAAAAAAGAAAAAAATACAACACATTTATTTGCCAAATGATGTAATGATGGAAAAAAGCATAACTTTCAAGTTTTTGCTTAACTGTTTGTGTTTGCAAATGAAGGAGTTGTGTTACACAACATGAGACTCCTGCTGTTTTTACTGATATTTTTCTGCTCTTATTTTTATTTTATTTGTTTCTATCTTCTTTTTATCTTTTGTGTGTATAGTACTTTGTTTTAGCTTCCTGCTGTTTAAAAGTGCTATATACATAAAGTTGAGTTGAGTTGAGCTAGCTATGGAGTCCCACAGGGCTCAGTTCTAGAACCCATCCTGTTTATCCTTTACATGCTGCCCTTAGGAAACATAATCAGGAAACACTGTATTAACTTTCACTGTTGCGCGGATGATACACAGATTTATTTATCTATTAAACCTGACCAGAATGACCACACTGAGAAACTTAATGCTTGCATTAGAGACATCAAGACCTGGATGACAATTAATTACCTCCTCCTAAACCCAGAAAATCTGAGGTCATTATACTAGGTGCTAAATACCTAAGAAATGCTCTATCTCATCGGATAGTCTCCCTGGATGGCGTAAATATAGCCTCCAATTCCACAGTTAGAAATCTAGGCTGGATTACTGTAACTCTTCAATAGCAGCGTGTCCTAAAAGTTCTTCAAAAAGTCTTCAGCTTGTTCAAAATGCAGCAGCTAGATTGTTAGCAGGAACCAGCAGAAGAGAACACATTACTCCTGTGTTAGCTTCACTTCACTGGCTCCCACTTGAATCTAGAATCAAGTTCAAAATCCTCCTGCTAACCTATAAGGCCTTGAATGGTATGACCCCATCCTATATTAAAGATCTCATAGAGCCTTACCAACCAAACAGAACACTTTGCTCACAAAGTGAAGGACTGCTTGTGGTTCCTAGAATCTCTAAAAGCACAGTTGGAGGTAGAGCCTTTATGCACCAAGCTCCTGTTTTATGGAATAAACTCCCAGCTAATGTAAGAGAGGCTGACACAGTTTCTACATTCAAAGTTAGACTTAAACATTCCTCTTTGGACAGGATTATTGCCAGGTTAGCTAGTAATCAGAGAATATCTAACTTACTGCTGCACTACCTCACCTACTGTAATGAAGTTATGAGGAATAATTCAAATTTTCATTACATCCATTACATATACTTCTCAGCGGAGCCAAGCAGAGGGAAGATGGTTTGATAAACCGGGCCATGGTGGCCTATTCCCTCTGCTTGGTGGTCTTAGATTAGATTATTAATATATTTATACTGACATGCTAATATTGCTGATTCTTTATTAATGTTATTATTATTACAGTCCGCTATCTGTGCCATATTCACGCTCTTACCATTTATATGTTGAAATAAATTTCAATACCAATAAGTTGCTAGTAGGCTACTAGAAGTTAGAAACTAGGAACGTATGGTGCATTGGGGTTCTGTCCTCTATTACTTCTCTATTCTTTATAATTTATCTAGTACTATATTTAGTTTTTCATGGTCTGTTTAGTGCAGTGCAATTCATATGTTGTCCCTGTTTCCCACTCCCTTCCTGGGGAGCAGGAGAGATTCCAAGTGGATCATCTGTGCTCCTGTCTTTAGCTGTGAACCTCGCCTCTGACTCGTCTCGAACCCTCAGCTGCCACACAGTTTCATTGGAATGAAGCCCATCTGCTACACTTTTCGTACATGTAGTTATTATTATAACATGTAGTTGTAGAGTTAGATAAGCTAATTCTTATGTACCAGTTCTTGCACATCACCTGTCCATCCTGGGAGAGGATCCCTCCTTCACGTGGACGTCCCTGAGGTTTCTTATTTTATTTTCCCTAAGATAGGGTTTTTTTTAATTACTTTTTCCTCACTGAGAAGGTGGATCTAAGGGCAAGGATGTCAGTTTATCTTAGTCTGTTTAGTTTAGTTTAGCAACCAGCTATTGTTTATATTTTATGACTGACTTTATGTTCTTTGCATAAATACAGGTGTGAAGCAGATTGAGATGGCTATGGTTGTGATTTTGGGCTTTAGAAACAAAATCGAATTGAACTGAATTGAATTAAAAGCCAACAGCATTATGTAATAAAAGCAGAACTGGGCTTTTCTATTGTTCAGAGAGAATCAACAGAGATCTGACTTGGATCTAAATGCTGATAAATAATGCATGAAGCCTGGAGTGGATATGCAGGAAACAACTTGTTTTATATAACCAAACCAAAGCAGCAATAACAACTGACGCACTCCTGCTGGAGGTTGACACTTCAGCTTATCAAAACTGGAATGATTTTCTTCTTCTTTTGGTTCCTCACATCAGGGGGCAACATGAAGAAACAGGAACATATTATCTGTCATCTTCAGCTTCTGTTAGTTTTACACACCCAGTATAGCATTGTTTTTTTACCTTGTCCATGCATCCTTCTAAAAATGCATTCTGAGTTTTCACATGAAAAAAGCATCAGATTGTGTCACAGTTTAACTAGTCCTTTTCCTCTGATCTGCTCGTTTCAGCATCTTCAGCTCTCCATCTCGAGAGATGTTAAAGAAGAGTGATCTCTTTCAAAGAGAATCAAGCCTGACAAAATGAACTGAAAGACCAGATGGTTTCTGCTGGCGAATGTTTCCTTCACTGGAGAACAGGCTCATGACGGGAAAAGTTCTTGTTTCTTGTATCAGTAATAAATTAGCAGTAATTAATCATCCATTATTATTTGCTTAATTTTCTGATTGAAAATCCAACTTTGAGAACTTTTTTTAGTGACATTACATCCACCATTTTTGCAGTTAAACCAAAACATACAATAATTGACTAATTAAGCTTTATTAGCAATCACCAAAGAACAAACGCCAGCTCACGTCTTACAGCCTTTAAAAAAAAAAAACAAAAAAACATCAAGAAGACTAATGATCAAATACACGGGGTCCTGGTGTAACTTATTTTCATGATCAAAAGTGGAAAGTGTTTTGCAAATGTTCAGTTTTTCTTTTCATGAATTTAATTGAGGTAAAATACAATCCCATGACTTATGATACTTATAAAAGAGTATTTTGATTTAAACATTTTAAAACATTTTTTCCCACAAATATAACATTTTTTCAAGGAACAATAAAGACCCACTCCAAAGAAAATCCCTTTTTTTATATGTTATTGTTTCATTTTTTTCTGATGGGGGACATATATAAAACAATAAAGCTCAAAATTGCCTTCTTAGTATTACTTTATTGAAATCCTTGTGACTCAGGAGCAGGCGGAAAAATGCAGTTTAAAAAAGATTGTATTTGAGAAGTAACAATACGCCAGGTGCATCAGAAGCAGTGAGCTACGCTCCATTCAGATGCATCGTCTTACAGATAAATAGATCCATGTACGTTTTTGTTTTCCTCGTCTGAGCTGGAATCTGGTAGATAGCTCAATAGCTCCAATACTGCAGCCATTTTTGTTATCCCACTAATGTTGGTTTTATGAGGGGCTGTAAACTCACAGGAAAGCGTGTAAACAAGGTAACATTAAGGGGGCGGAGTTGCCCTGCTCCAATGGTCCTGCACACAACTCAGATTTCAACTGAACTCCTGGTGCTCCTCAGAAACGATGTCCTGGAAAACGACACCGTTTTTTTGGTTTTGTTTTGTTTTGTTTTGTTTTTGCTTTATTTTGGCTAAAAAGGAATCATCGTAATTAGAAGATGACTGGGAACGCTTCTACAACAGATCCAAAGATGATTGGAGTGGAACTTTAACTGGTTCCACCAGCGCCATTCAATCAACTCAAGCTTTTTTCTTCTGTATTTATCTCCTCACTTATTTGAAATGATTTGTTTTATTAGAATTTTTATGGGATTTTGTTCCACTTTTTAGGTTATATTCTTTAAAACTAAATTTGCTTAAAAGCACACATTAACTTAGGAATTCTTGACCAAAGCACATCTTCACAAAAACTTTTCTGTAGAGTTTACTCTTGCTTTGCTCAGCCTATTTCTGTGCCCCCCTCGTTTGTACCAAGGAGCACTGTAGGTGTCCTCGGCCTCCAGAGCTCTGTGTCAGTGAGCGGCCCATCTGTTTCTGAAGGGGTTCTGATTGCAAACATTTTTCAAGAACTGTGAACTCACTGCTTTCACAGTGTAAGCCTCTAACAATCTGTTCAATCCACAACCCTGCTGGTGGTTGATTGAAACGTGCCAGTGTGACACCACTTAACTCCGACAGCCCCATTACTACTAATAGTAGCACACAGACCTCGGGGATCATAAACAGTCAGGATTTAGGAGAACAATTTAAAACTTGTTTGGAAAGTATGCAGATCAATCAGAACTTAAGCGTCTGTGTTGTGTTTTGTATCAAACCTTACAGAATTATGCAAAAAACTTTGAGCTCAGCATTGTTTGTCTGATAAGGACAACTGCAGATGTGGGATCCATGTGGAAATTCAGATAAATAAAAATGCAAAAAGCTCAGACAAAACGGACATTTTTAAAACCTGAAAGTTGAAATCAAGACATTTTTTTGTTCATATAAACTTTGTTGAACAGCTTAAAAGCTGTTAAGCTGCCAAGCCTTGTGGGGTTGGTTCCCCTTCCTCTCCCACCTGCTGTGGCGCTTCACATGTCATCAGAGATCCTGACTGGCTCAGCGTTCCCTGATTCTTACATCTGATTGGAATGCTGCAATCTTGGAGGAACCTTAAGCCTGAAACTGACTTTCAGCCACTGTTCCTCTTTACTAGTGAAGCACAGATTCTGTTATCTGATCAGTCTTGCTTTTTTTTTTTTTTTTGATTTTCAGATTTTCTGTCCATAAAGCCAAACATTCTTCATTCACTAAAGCAAAACGTGACCTGTCTGCTGTCCTCTCAGTAACTCAGAAACATCGGCAACAAACTATTAGTTTAACATTTAGGAACATTTAAAACAAAATAAGCAAACAAACATTTTGGCGATAAAACTAAAACAACATACAGACAAAATACAATTCTACAACTTAAAGAGTTTTCTGAAGCCACGTCAGAATGACTAAGCTGTGTTCACAACAAATGCAAGCCGAGCATCGTCAAGTTTCAATGTGAAGTCAATGCACGCACAGCGGTTTGGCACCGGCACATTTCAGGCATCGTGGTGCTATGTTTTCAAAGTTCAAATGTCCCTGTCTTCCATTTATTGTAAATGAGATAGACAGACAATGCTTCTACACAGCGATGAGGCTAAAAACTTTGAACATTAGTTCCTCCCACACGCCTCTGGAAAGTCAACGCATCATTAGAGGGAAAAAAACAACTTATGGTGCAAAAATGAAATATTTGAAATAACATCCAACATCCAAATTATCTGTATTATTAGTGACCAAAATCATGTAATGGATCTAAGTCATTCTATTTTCCTCCTGGTCCATGTCACCGGTGCTGAAGGAACAAAATAAGAACAAGAATCAATGGTCAAAGACAAAGCAGACATGTAACAGACAAGCTGACACTCTGACAACCTCAGAGGTAAATTCAGTAGAAAATCTTCCCACCCCTCCTCACCACTGATTTAAAAGAAACACTGAGAAACACACAGTACAAATGTTTGGGCATCATCACTGAAACAACTTCTATATTCATGAAAATTTAAAAGTAAAATAAAAAACAAAACAACAATAATCAGTTTTATACAGAGACTGTTCAGAATGATTCAAATCGTATCAAATGATGGACTTCAGAGCAAATAGATAATAGATGACATGTTTATCCACAGTTAAGCTCCTACAGACCCATGACGTCTGTCTAATCAGTGGAGGAAATTACCTGTAGAACAGAATGTCTCAATCATTATACAGAACTTTATTCTGCTGACAAAATCCAAAAACAGAAGCTCTCAAAAAAAGCTTTTTGAAGAAGCAACAAATGAGAAAAAGTATGAGCTGGAAGAGTTTTCCAAAACAGGATTTCACACATTCAGGTGACAAGGACCTGGTTTGTTTTGCTTCTTCACAAATGTGTGTTATTACAAACATAAAAGACGACAACCCGAACAAACCAGAATATTGCTGATCTTGTTTTTGTTGGTTTGTTTGAAAAAAGTTTCAGCTTTGACAAGAGATGACATTTAAATGAAACAAAAAGCGTTAACGTTTTCAGAAAAATATTATTTCTGAACTTTAAGTTTTTTTTTCTGTAACAAAAAAAATGATTTAATTGATGATTTAGTTTAATATTATTGTAAAAAAGTGTGTGGATGTGCTGACATCACACCAGCATGTTCTTGTTCTTGATCTTTCCTGGTCATTGTGAGCTTTAAGGCCTCATCCTGTCTCACCGTACGGCTGCATACTGTCCTGTAGTGACTGACCATGTGCAAGCTTAAGCAGAAACAACACTCTGCAGATGGAGGAGCAGAGAAATTATGTAAGCATTTCCAGGTTAGTTACAGTGACCTGAGAACAAACCTGACCACAAAGAAACAGCTTTCCAGCGAAAATATACCTTAAACGGGCTGACAGTAATAATCACTGGGGGTGTTTATGGCTCTCACCTGCTGCTCTTTGAGAACTTTAAGGTGGACATAAACTGATAAAGCATAAAGTTAAATAGAGAATGGATATTGTTAAAATAGACTGCATACAAATTCCCTCACTCCTCCCTAACCCCTAAAAGACTGTCATACAGGACTACCCAGTGCTCCGGATTTTAATGCAATTCAAAAACATCGTCACAGTTTTTTTTAAAAGCAAATATGATGTCACCCATTTAACAAAGTAAAAATGTAATGAATATTTTACAAAGAATATTTTTGAATCCACTGTGTTCTGACGATGAAAACTTGGATAATTTATCAAAAATTAATTTACATACATTTTTGATATGATAAAAATCCTTTGAACGCAGTGCATTGTGGTTGTGCCTGAATTCCCTCACACTGTACTGTACTGTGCTGGGAATTCAACAATTTTTTCAGGGTCTCCAAATTCCAAAATTCTGCGAACTGGAGGTTTCCCAGAAGTCTCTGTAAAAAGCCAGAGTGCATTGTTGCTCACTAGATTGGCAAATATAGAACACAATGCATTGTGTTTAAATAATTTGTCAAAAAATGTGTTTAACTTTATCTAAAAAAAAAAGCCCTCCAAGTTCCATCACAAGAGCACAGTAGATTCATAGTCTTCATATGTTTTTGTTCTTCACAGACTTTTTTTTAATATGAACACACTTTTCTCAGATTAAGTAAAAAATGATCAATTTGGTAATTACCACTTAGCACCTCCCAGTTCTTTACATCCACAGAAACTAAATTAGATACTTTAAAACTCTTTACCTTAAAAGCAGTTTATTGTTTAGCGACTTTATTAGGTTTTTACTTCGACAAATGAGTAACGTCACATTTGGTGTTTAAAAAAAAGACAAAAGTAGTGAGCATGTGTCTGAATTGCATTCAAATCAAGGGCACTGGATAGGGCTGCACTATAGAGTCTTTAAGGAAGTTAGGAAATAGTAAGTGAACTTGTACATAGTGTGGTGAACTCCACATAATGCACTTTCAAGTAACAGAGTGTGAATTAAGACACACATACTGTTGACACTTTTTTAACACCAGAGATGTCGCCAGATGACTAAATAACACGGTCTTGGACTTACAGTACATCTCCGATTATTTATGCGATCAACATGAATCAGCTGATTCGGATGTGGAGAAAAAACTTTTTTTAAATTGGCTTTTCTCCACACAGAATCAGCTGGTTTTCACTCATTGTGCAAATGGTCGATGAGTCAGAAAAGAGGAGACGTGAGCGTGTTTTACTCTGAGGACATGTCACAGGCTGCTGCAGCCGCTTTAGCTGCGAATAACATGTTTGTGTTAAGAGTTAATGAAGTGTCAGTAAGTGGCGCTGTTTTCTCCTAACTTGGGAAGTAAACTGGCCGTCATCATAAGCAGAAGAAGTAATTAACATGTATTTGTAGTACAGTGCAAGATCTTGCAGTCCTGAACCTTAATATTTGTTATTTCTTTTGTTTTTTTCACTGTCAAAGTAAACATTTACATTATGATAAACATTTTCAGTGTTATTAACATTTTAAGAGGTTATTAATGTTGTTGACATTAGTGGAAGTGACGTGACACACACCACCATGTAACATAACTAACGTAAAATGTTTTAGTGGAAGTGACGTATGGTTCACGCATGCAGGGTGAGCGGAAACAGATAGAGTTCCGCACATCGGAGCTGTCCAGCCGTTTGAGCTCAGAGGAGTCAAACAAAGACGTACAAATTTAGTCTTCTACTTGGATGCATCAGTATGGAGCAGAGCTGGAAGATTGTGGCCCGCCCACTGTAGCACCTACATGATGTCACTGCTACAGGTTTTTTCAAATGGCATTTGTATGTCTGTTCCTGATTTACAACAATGTTAATGGAGAAATACTCAGAAATGCAATTTTATTCTTAATTCTCTTTATATATGTCCTCCATCATGAGAAAAATGCTACAAGAACATGTTAAAAACACACAAAAAAGCCTTTTTTTAGTGGGTCTTTAAACGGTTAGTAAGTTTTTTGTCCTTCTTTATATTGTTGAGGTTAAGATGTAAAACCAAGTTTTTTGTCCAGTTAGAAATGCATTGGAAGACTGTTGAGATCTGCTGCCCTGCTTGTTTTCCAGCCATATCTGTCCAACCTGCTGCTGACAACCTGGATCAAGTAAATTCAGCTTCTGAAGGACTGAAGGGTAAACAGCAATTGATGCGTGTCAGTATACTTCAACTACAAGTGGCATCCAATCCATGCTAATGACTGTGCCCCCAGGGTAAACAGCCCCTCTGACTCACGGCAGAGCAGGATGGAGAGTGTTCTTCCAGAGTGCTGCATAAAGCCAGCTGCCACGTTTGTGATGACATGAGTCTTCTTGGTATTATGCAGCTATAGGGGGTGTAGTGCTGTTGGAGCAAACTGGAGCAGAACTCCACAATGGCGACCCAATCACCTCACCCACCTGTGTGTGCACACATCCTGCCTGAGAATCTAATGATGCAGAACCTGCCGGAGCACTGCTATGTCAAAACTCTTTGTGACAACAGTTGGGCTTCAGTCCTACATTTGATAAGTCTCTACAGGCAGACTTATCACCATTCCTCTGGAAAAAACCTGACTAAAAGCAGAGGATTGTGCAGTCGATTCTGCAGCGCATAAACAAAGAGCAGAACTTTCTAAACCACAAGCATTTATCCAGAGCCCAAAACCACAAAGACATATAATTTCTTTAACATTAACAACATTAATTTTGTTAAAAATTACTTTTGTTTTCCGCATTTGCTTGTTCTTTTATCATAATTTGCTTTTAGCAAACTGCTCTGTGCTTGAAAGTGTGCAAAAAGAAAGTGCATGATGTACTGCACTCCGTTTTCTCTAAACTAAAGAGAATGATAGTGCTGGCCAGCATGTCAGTGTTTACGATAAAGATGGTATACCTGTATAGCACATTAGTACCGTTTTGGTGGGCCCAAAGTGCTCTGCAGTCACAGTCCCATTCACACACTGATTCACACACAGATGGCTGCTCCACTGGCACCAACCTAGAACCAATGTAAGGGTTCAGTGTTTTTCCGAAGACACAAACAGACAGGCGGGAAGGCAGGAACTGAACCTGCAATCTTCTGATCAGAGGTCAACCCCTCTACCTCTGCACCACGGTCACTCGATGAAAACTAAAATGAAAGATGATAGTTGAGCTTCAGTGTGAAACACAAATACATGCTTACACACCTGCATGGATGGTTATAGCAGAAAACTTCACAGTTGGATTGGTGACGTTAAAAAGTCTATCAACCCAAGGAAGCAGCTTGTTAGAAAGATTTTACGAAAGGCAGCACTTTGTGGTTTATGCTGTTATGAGAACAGTGTACGAACCCAACGCATTATAGTTATCACTTTTTTTGTTTTTTGATTAATTAAAAAGTCAAAACACCATGCGCTGTGGAGCTTCTTTTAATAGCAGAAATTCACAGGTGGATGTGTCACTGTCAGTGCAGGTTTTTCACAAAGTACTTTTTAATTAAAGGAAAAATGATGCTTTGTTTTTAAAATTAGGAATCCACTGGACTTGTTTCTTCAATTACCACAAGCAGAGATGAAGGTGAAACATGAAGGGTGGGAGTCTGAGAGTTAAAAACCATAAATCTAAGCAACAGGCTTCACTTTAAATAATTCTTTCTTTTTCCATTATCTTCACCTACAATTTACATGGAAGGGGATTGCGTTATGACTCTATTTGCAGAACTTGCTAATGTTTATAGCAAACTATGTCTTTACAGACTAGGTCAGTTGTAGTTAATCTAACAAAGTAGTTTAGCGTCTGTAAACCATAAAAGACATCATTTAGTGCACATGGGTTTGGGGAAAGAAAAAGCATCTTTCATTAAAGTCTCACTACGATCATCTTTTGATCTATTTTTTAATGCATTCCCAGTGGTCTTTTCATTAATATTATGCCGTTTTTCCCAAAATAAAAAAATAGTTTTTCTAGAACATCATTTCTGCAGGAGTTCATTAAAACTTAGGGACTGTTGGCAAAGAGCAATCCCGCCTCCTCTCCTAGTCACCCATAAATGAGAACTCTCTATTTAAAATCTCTCTTACAGCCCCTCACAGCCCCAACCTAACATTAGTGGTGAATCAAAAAATGCACCCAGTTTTGGAGCTATTGGATAGCTCCAGCAGTATTGGAGCTATCCAGCTCTGATCCAGACGCCAGCTCAGACAGGGAAAACAAAGACTTAAATGGATCCATGGAGCTTGTGGCCCAGCCCGCAAATATGATCTTTTTCCACTGGCAATCTGTTCCTGATTTACAATAATTTAAATAAAAAATATTTAGAAATGCAATTTTAAACTTAATTTTCTTTATATACTGCATGTCCTCCATCATGAGAAAATTGCCCCAAGAACATGTTAAAACACAATTTTCATTGGAGTGGGTCTTTGAAGACCCAGAGAGATTAGATGGAAATCAAAGAAATAAAAGCTAAAACAATTTCACAATTTTCACTGTTTGATTTCAACACTACTGTTGACTTTATGTCAATAGTATTAGAGTTTGTGGTGAAGAAAGTAAATAAAAAAAAAAAAGTAAAATCCAATTCTTCTCACTGAAAGCCTCCAAAGACGTGAGGCTGAAATCATGTGTTGTTTCCTGAGAAGTAGAGAGGGTGTGTTTACTTTAGACCTGGCGCCATCCAGTCAAATATTCATTAAGACAAAAATCCAATCCAGTGTGAAACCCCAGCCTCCAATTCAACTTTTTCTAACCCTTTAAAATTAGGGAATGCCTTTTGTAAAAAAAAAAAAAAAAAAAAAAAAAAAAAATCTAATTTAGAACTGACCAAAACTCATGACTGGACGTACAGAAGAAAGTTTCAGGAACAAAAGCTGAATTAGAGAAGAGCTACATCAGATTAGTGTGTTTCCCCACAGAGCACAAGCTTTATAACAAAATGGTGCATTAGTTGCAATTATTGCAGTCTAACAAAGAGCAACTAAACACTATCTGAGTTCAATCAATAAGCGTCATCCTGCTGCAGCTAAACATCCTTAGTCAGCCATCACAATACTCTTGAGTTTACCACAATGGCTTCCAGTCATATTAATGTTAAAAAATCTAACAACTAACGTGAGAATCGTTCACTTTAAACTGCTGAAAACTCGTCTTTGAACAGCATTTTTCTACTTCATTTGAGCGCATAAGCAGGGTCCTCACCTGTGAGCGAGCGTGTGCGGCTCCGTGCGCTGCCACATCCAGCACATTCAGAGAACTTGGACCACACAGTTAAAGTGCAGTCGTCCTTACAAGCCACCCAGCATTTTCTGATCTGAGAAGGCAGTGAGCTGGCCCATCGCAAGCACTCTGTCAGGTTGGCCGCCTCTCCATTCTCCCCAACACAGCTGACACCTGAAAAAACACACAAGAAGGTAAACAATTCTAACACTCCCAAAAATGGGGAAAAAGGATGTGGCTTTGTGCAGCGTGGGTGCAGGACAATTCAACTAAATTTTATTTGTATAGCCCAATATCACAGCTATAGCCGTCTCACTGGGCCGTCTTACTAGGACAGCTGAGATGGATGGATGGAAGGTTGGACGGATGGACAGACTGACGGATGGATGGACAGACGGAAAGACAGAAAGACAAAGTTTAAGTTTAAGTTTCGCTTGCAAACTTATTAAGGATTAAGACAATTGACATCCTGTTTCCCTTTTTTTGTGTGAATGGTTTGGAGCATTTATTCTGTTGTGATCCTGTTTCTCTCAGCTGTTTATTATTTTTTTCTTGTACACAGTGAAATATTTGTTCTGTACAGTACAGCTGTTCACCTGAGTTTCATGTGTTAAAATGGAGATCATTAATTAATCTGATTATGTGATAAAATCTCTAGGATCCCCATTGTATTGCTGCTCAGAGGCAGAGTCCTGGACTTGGATGGTCATTCAGAAATCCCTTGTAAATGAACTTGTAAATGAAAAGAGACTTACAGGAGGAGGGCAGAAGTGTTTCTGAGCCTCAGCAGAATGCCACCGGCTTCATCAGAATGCAAATATATGTGTCTTATGCCTGCATCATTTTCAAGCACTACTTTAAAACACCAGACTGGATGTTGTTTGATGCAGGCAAAGTTAAAACTGGTTTAAATCTGATG
The DNA here is from genome assembly GCA_036245035.1 of Adrianichthys oophorus. Taxonomy (NCBI): domain Eukaryota; kingdom Metazoa; phylum Chordata; class Actinopteri; order Beloniformes; family Adrianichthyidae; genus Adrianichthys; species Adrianichthys oophorus. Next base: position 25,650,476 of record BSAI01000005.1, on the reverse strand, counting down.
GAAAAAGCAAAGGGCAGAACCAAAATGTCCGGATGATCAGCAGAAGTTAGTGCAGGAAAAGGTGAAAGTCAGGCAGGGTGGAGCACCAATTCAATCAATCTGAGCTTCACCTGACACCGGTTCACATGAGTCTGGAATCTGTCTGGGTTTGTGGCTGCTGTCCATGGTGTTGATGCCATGAAACCTCAGTGGATCATGCGCAAATCAAAATACCAACTATGTCCATCTTTAATTCAACTACTATACCCTACTATACACTATACTATATATTGTTTATAAGTGTTGTCAAACGTTGGTCTTGGGCCTTCTTATTTAAGTGATTTCCTTTTTAAGTATAAGCCTTCGCAGACACTAAGGTCCTGTGGCACCGGCCTTTTAGCTGTTCCTAAGGTGAGGACCAAAACTTATGGTGAGACTTTGTTCTGTCATTACGGTCCTCGCCTTTGGAAGAGCCTGCCGGAGAGCCTCCGGGCTGCAGAGACCATAGAGGTTTTTAAAAAGAGGCTCAAGACCCACCTTTTTAATGTTGTTTTTAGATAACTTTACCTATACCATCTATTCATCTATTTATTTCTATTATTTTATTATGTATTATTTTTTGTATTTCCACTATTCTATGAATTCAAATGTATTTTTCATTTTATGTATCTACAAGCGTTTCATTTACTTACTTTTAATCTTTTTCTGATTATGATTTTAGCTCCTATGGTGATTTTTCTGCCAGGGCTTGCCAGCTTGGTCGGTGGTTGTTGCTGTGGTTCTTGCCCCTCTGAATGCAGCTGGGGTCCGACATTGCAGCCTTGTGGTTGTGGAATGGACCCCATTGCTATCTCAGCTTGTGGGGCACTGTGGCGATGATCCTGTGGCTGAACTGGCACCTGGTATGAATAGATTCTCAAATACTCTTTCCTCACAGCAGAGTCAAGCCGGAAGTTTATTTTAGAAGTTAACCTTTATAAGTATTCATTGTGCGCCTGGTCAGGGGATGTATATGCCAATGGAGGGGAGGGTGGGTATGCAAAAAGCTTTTCTTAAAAAAAGAAAAAAGTTTGATTTGATTTGAAAGCAGACATTTACCTTAAAGAATAATTTTAAAAGTCCATATTACAAAAAGTTAATCTACTGTAGATTTTATATTTCTTTCTTTAAAATCAGTTTTGTTTAATATAAAATAAATCAATTTATTTCCAGAGATAACAGCATTCATAAACAGTTCTGAGCCAGAACTGAGAGCATCATTAATGTAAATGTTATGGCTTTGGAACTACAAGCTTTTATTTTGACATCAGGACCTCATGTTGCACCACTCCTACAATGTTTAGTTCTATCTCCACAATAATATCATTGCCTCCACCCATGCTAATTGACTCCCTTCTGCCCACTGGATCAGTCTCTGCTCTCCCTTTTGGATACTTCTTTATAGATCTCTGGACTTAGCTTTTTTTTTGTATCATCTGACTTTTTTTTTTTAGCATCAGACACCCCATCACGTCAGATTGCCTCTAATTTTCTGCCAATAGCTGATTCTGAGGCCCCCCTTGCTCCCATTCTCCTCTTCAGTTAGCCCACTGTCTCGTGTGAAGATACCCCTAAACCTGCCTGCTGTGACTTGCTTCTCCTGTTTTTCTAAAGCATCCTAATGCATCCCACGGCCTGAAACCCATCAACACTTCCTGCACCACGTTCCTTAATAAGTCCATGTGTAAGCATGTCTGGAGTATAGTTGGGTTCTTCTATTTCTTCAATGAGCTCACCCTTACAAGCACGTGCACGGAAATGTCGTAAAGCCTGCTGCTGTAGAAAATGTTTCTTCCCCCAAGGACTCATTCCCCTCTGAAAGCATGTCTTATCTATTTTATTGATTTAGATTTGACGTTTACATCTATTTACTGACAACAGTTTGGGGATTTCTGCAAGTCCGCTGAGGACATGCAGCATGACATGTTGTGGATGCAACTCTGCAGAGGCGACGGGGCATCTTTATTATTTGCTACAGAGCTTCTGCCAGCTTTCCAAAGCACATGAGTAAATACATAAACATTTTTTGTGTCAAAAAAGGTAAGAAAAGTAAAACTCCAGTGGACTTTCTATCAGATCTTTCACGTTGCTCCTTCTTTTAATTTGTATTATAGTTTTGACCTTTTTCTTGAAAAGACAAAAACAACTTTATTTATGTAGCATGTCACCAAAACATCAAAGTGTTCAGCAATAATAAAAACAAAAAAGCACAGAAAAGAAAAAATCAAAGGCTGTTTGGCTTAAACAGACACAGTAGCCTCACTGTACCTTTAGCAGGAATGAATCTGTGCTTCGTTAAGATCTAAAAATCAAACTGAAACTTCTCTACGACCAACATTTAATGACATCTAAGAGGTCTGTAACCACTTAAAAAACATTTTCTGATTGCTCAAAGAAAACAGACAAATGCAAACAGGTCTGAATGGGATAAAACAGTGGAATCAAGATTAGTTTTTCTAAGAAGCTTAACTACAGCAGGTCTGCAACTTAGGGAAGTGTTACTAATAGTCCAAAGGCCTAGCTCTGTGATGTCAAAAGCTCTCTTTAAAGTTTTAGCAGAAACTCATATGAGCAAGTACTTAGTGAAGGATTGAAAGAGAAAAGAACACAAAAGATCAAAACATGACACACTACTGAAAAAAGCCTTCACATATTAGAAGTTATCCACAGTATTATTGAGGAAATCAAAAAAATGTTCAACAAAAGGCCGCAAATCCCTTGAGTTACACTGTAGATTGCTTTAATACAAATAATCTGCTGTGTTCTTACAACAGAAAAGAACATTAATATTTGATCAACACATGGTTTTCTGTAGAAATAAATTTGCTGTGATCATTGAAATCAACAACCAGAGCTTTTACAACAGAAACGTTTTCATAGACCTCATGCAGCTGCTACTAATACAAACAACCTCTGACAAAACTGTATTTAACTCTAATTAAGATTGAAGATGACTTAATTTCTCTGCTTTAAAGTTGATAAGTAGGTACAAATTGAAATAGATCTGTTTTACTTATATTTTGTTTATTTTATTCCACTGTCAAAAGGATGATACTGGTTGAAAAGTTGAATTTGTTTGATGCAAAATCCAACTTTAAAGAAACGTTTTACTCCCACGTAAAAACATACTAAGAAAATGCTAAAATACCAAAAAAATAAAATAAAATATTGAGGACAAAATACCACCTGCTGATGTTTTAATTAATAGTCTTAAAATGTGTCCTCGAGAACCAGAATCCATTTAAGTATCTGTTTCAGCTGAACTGGTTAAGAATTCTTCAGAGTAAAATGAATGAAATGTGTTGCACTTTAAAAGTCTTTATTTACATTCAGTTAATATCAATCACAGACTACGCTTAAACTTCAGGCTTTTAAATGTCACAGTCATTTAACCCATTTCTAATCAAACTTAAATAAGACGATGAAAAAGGTCTGGGAGGATTGCTTTTAACAAGAAAACACAAATATACAGCTTTTTCTTCAATCAAAAAGTCATAGACGTACTTCTGAAATGGCAGATATAATTATAACTCTGAATAAGAAAAGCTCCAAATAGCAAAGAGCACAGTGTGGTTCTGCAAACGCCACATTGGCAGAGTAAATATATCCAAAATCTCACTAAAAATTAAAACAAAAACCTGTTTTGTTTATGTTTGCTGATGTGAATGAAACCACAAGTTTCCCAAAGATTTTATAGCAAATTGATTTAAAATAAACATCACTTATGGAGTAATGTACACCAAAGAACCATTCAAATATACCAACAGTTGTTGGCTGTGGGGGTTTTCTCTGATTTTACAAATAACCATTATTTACTGCAAAAAATGTACAAACAGAATTCAGTTGCATTGTCAACAATAAAACCAAGTCAAGTTAATCACATTTATATTTGAAAGCTAAACAAACATCATGAAGAAAATCTGCTTGGATATGAAGAGGAAACTACCAAATACAATACCAACATTCCAGGGAAATGAAGCCCCAATGTTAGAAAGAAGTAGATCCAAACTGTTCCATTTTAGTTCTGCTTTTCAAAACAAACAACAAAAACCTACATGAGTACATTTTCAGAAGAAGACTTCATCAAGAAGCTTAACGTTCATGATTTAGCACTTTTTTAGCTTAGTGTGACTTCCTACTCGAAGGCTCTGACATGATTCTTATGTCATGTTTTGTGCTAGTTTGAACAGGCTGCATTGGAAAACTCCACCTTCTCCCTGCAGTGTTGATACATAGATCTTAAGATTTAGTCCCAACTGCTCTTACAGGTAGATACAGACTGTCTGCAGGTGAAAAAGTGATCAAACCTGTGTGCAGCACTCAGGTGACCCCAGGAAAGGTTCATGCACGTTTTTCTACGTGCATGCTGCGGGCAGCAGGTTATACTGAACACTTACACAAGGGTAAAGTAGGTGCGACACAGGTGTGTTGTACACTTTTTGTATTTTTTTTCATCCCCCCCCGAACCCCTGGCATTGTGCCAAGGGCCTGTTAGTGCTGTTCACGTGATACGTGCATAATCCGTGCTGCAGCTTGACTGTTAGAAATGATGAAGTTAGACAATCAGAGTGTAGCTTGTGTGGACATCCTACTGACGTCTTATAGGAACTTACGTGTCACATGTAAACCCTGTGCGTGGTCCGTAGGGAGCCAGTATTCACACTTTACTAACCACCAGAGTGCGGTTTAAGGACACTGTACGACAGCCTCACCCGTACGTCATAAGTGCGTGTAATTTCCATTATCCTTACGAATACTTCAAGATACACAATGGTACTTCACATGTTCTACAACGGTACATTCCATTTTAATGATATCCCTTGAAGGAAGACTATCACCATCCAACAAAAAAAAATCATTAAACATTGACTAGTACTAGCTAAAATCATGCAATTTTTTGCTGATTCATTCATTGCTTTGTAAAAATAATTTTGAATTTCCCACAATCATGGAAACCACCCTGTTTGCGTTCAGTGCACTTAACAGTCAGAGTGCGCAAATGTGTGTCACTGATGCGTGACGTCACTCTGGGACAAAGCATCAGCAACAACGGCTGCCACAGAAGGAGACAGGAGTCCATTTTTTGAACAAGAAGAGGAGTTTTTGGATGACATTGAAGCATTTGAGGTTCAACCATATATGTCTGAACCGGAATATTCAGAGGGAGAAGAAAGACCATCAAGAGAAGAAAGTGACCATCAAAGTGATGATGATGCCTGGAGGATCGGACAGACTGAATGGTGCTCATGCCACATGAGTGGACCAATGCCGACTGGTCATCAGAGCCATTGTTGGATGTTTTAGAAGAAAAATAAGAAATGGGGGTGAGAATCTTCATAGCATCCATCTCCAACCAAAGAAAAATACAAAAGACGCCAGAATTCATACAAAGTGTTGCAGTTTACTTAGAACGCACGACAATCTCAATAATCAGCTGTTATTGCGATCTCTTTAAATGTTTTCCAATCAGCGCGTCGTCTTGGACCTTCTTTGGACCGCCATAAACAAGCTCAAAACATAAAATTGTTCTTACCACAGCAGCTTGGTATACTTCCTGGTAACACTCTTAAATCCTATTTTATGTCAAATAAGGCTGACAATACTCTAAAATAAACAATGACCTTTCTAGTCCAACACAACCGGTAGCAATCCTTGTTGATAGTGCACAGTAAAGCGTGAACAGTCCAGGATGCTGTCCTCGAATGACGTATGTGTACTATGTCGTCGACTACTCCAATGTCTGTCGCAAGAAGCACTGCATGTGTCATTTGGCTTCCATCATTGTCACGGGAAATTCTAAATTATTTTTATATAGCAAATATCATGAATGAATCGACAAAATAATGGCATTTTCTTAGCTAGTACTAGTCAATGTTTAATGGGATTTATTTTTGTTGGATGGTGATAGTCCTCCTTTAAGGTAGTCGAGCCTCAAGGGAACTGCAAAATGCAGCCACTCCTCTCTATGACCCTCCATGGTCCCAGACAACCACCAAAAAAAAAAACACACAGCACCTGTACGGGTCAACATGTGACTTAGGCATTAGTTGGTGCTGAAGAACCATGTGACCAAGCACTGTTTAATCTAATTTTTATCAGCTGGGTTCTATTATCCATGTTGGCCTGCACCTTCCCTGTCATCTGCTGACCACTGAGACTTCAGGCAAGAAGAAAGTGGTGTTGGAAAAAATGGATGACTTTACAGTTTTACGACTAAGTCATTTTAATGAGCTGCATATCATAAGTATAAAATAGGAACGTGATTTTTAACTGTAAGAGCTTCATTAGGTGTAAGAATGGTTGAAACAGAAAAGCAAAGGTTCCACACCTCCACAGAAAGAGTGAGAGGAACAGAATGCAAAAGAAAGAGAAGAAAGACCTGAAGTTGACATGAAACCCACCTCTTGTCTCCAGCCCATGTCCACAGTCTTCTCCTGCTACAGACAGTCCTCGCCTGACAGAATCGGGGACCACAATACAGCTGTGCCACTTGTGCATCCTCCACCTGCATGAAACACAGAAGAATGTTTCAGGGGAAAAGTTCATTTACAAACTATGGATTCAAAAACTCTTTTATTAGTCATATGATCTACCCAAAACTTCCACTTAATTTTCCTTAAAAACATTCCTAACTTGGTCAATTGAGAACTAAGTCTCTTTTGCAGTGACGACCTAGAACTGGACTAATGAGGCACATTTTTTGGATTGAGGGAGGAAGCTGGAGCGCCCAGCTTAACCCTTCACATCTATCCCTGAGGAGAACAGGAAGACGCCACACAGAAAGGACCCTGCTGGAGTCTTTTCACTGTGAGGCTAGAGCGCCAACCACAACTAAAAGAAATCTTCCGATGGTCTGTATTTTTTAGGATGGCGTCAGAAGGTGTAGAAAAAAATAAATAAATCTCATAATCAAACATGGTTTTCGAAAGATATCACATATTTCCGTACTTCTTGTTTTTACAAGAAGAGCTGCTCAATGTTAACACAGAATCTACATTTAGACTTTTAAGGAGCAAAGAATTCTGGCTTTTTGACTCAGAGGATCTTTTTCATATAGGTCAGTTGAAAATTTAAGACACAAAACACCAGCAGCCAAAGATGTGTAACAATTACATTGTCACAGTCCAGCCCACAACTCAAACATCCGACCACCAGAGGGAGCTCTCACCAGAGTACTGACTCCTCACTACAATTCCTGCACAGCTGATTATCATCAGCATTATGATCAGTGGACATTTAAACCTATCCAGTCTAAACCACCTGTGCGAAGTCTTATTAGTTTCTACTTGCAGCCTGAGCAGTTCCAGGGATTGTTTCCTCCGTGTTTTGACCTTGCCTGTCACCTCGTTAGTCTGCCTTGCCTTTGTGGTTTTGACCCATGCCTGGACTTTGACTATGATTATGTCTTGCTCATGCCCTGAGTCATTAAACCGTTTGCATATGGATCCACATGTCGCTGCCTCTTTGTCACTCTGTGTGAAAACATTACACACTTTTTTCTTCAGTTTGTTTCTGTTTCATTAAACCAGTTTTTATTATTGTCCAAAACATATATAAAAGAAAAATATAATTACAACCACATTTGGTTAAAAAAAGAGAGAGGATATTTGCAATTAATGACTAATGACCCTCCTGTCATAATCTGATCCTCAGCAGATGGTCAGAGCTACAGTCCAACAGAAATGTTGTCAGTTGCTGCTTTAAGGAGCTTTTTTGTCTAAGCAAAGAGAACATCGAAGGAAATAGTTCTCATGGGGACCCCTGCTCTTTTTGGGCCTTCTCTAATTGAATCTAGGTCAAGACTCTGACTGGACCACTGCCGTATATACAGTATTTATGTGAATTTATATATATTTTCTGCAGAAATTTGCAACTAAACTTGGCATGCAGTTGTTGAAATGCCTGTTCTACCAAATTGACAACTGAAAACTTGAATGTTCTGCAGTTGTGAGACTTTAAAACTCAACTTTTTTTCTACTTAATTGACTCTGAATTGTTTGAAGATTGCCTTCTAACCTTTCTAGGACTGATGGGGAACAAAAATGGCTTTCGTGAGATTGTGTGGATGTCTTTTTTTCTTTGCTTTGCATTTAACACAAATTCTGTTACAAAGATGGTCTATTTTACGGAAGATGAGACTTGCAGATGATTAGTTCTTGCATTTAATTAGCCAAACCTCCGGCTTCTGACTTTTTAACTCCAACTGAAATAGCCAAGTTCTAATAGAAGTTATCTCAGACACATATAGTCTTACTTCTGAATCCCTAAAGCTAAATTGGCCAAAAAAAAAATAATGAAATAAAGGCCAAAATGGGATGAAAGATACTACAGGAAGGTTAAATGTTAAATGTGCTAATAGAAACAGTACAACCTGACCAAAACAATAAAATACAATAAAATAAACTGTATAAAAGGTGTACAGTTGCGTGCCTTTACACTGCTTTAAAGTGAATATACTGTATAGGGAAGAATCTCAATTGCTGAGTTCCTCTGCCTTTGTGCTGGTGATAGTCCACAAGTAAATCATCTTTTTGGCTGCACCATATGAAAATCAGATAAAGCTGCTTTGTTGGGCCTTCATGGACCTTTGTTTCTTCTTGTTTTTGTCTTTAACTCAGTTTGGTGTCAGAAAATGTTACCTCTCTTAATTTCTGTGAACTGTCTCACTTTATGCCGCTGCCTGTGAGCCAATGCCGTAACAAATTAGTCAATACAAGGATTGTTAGGATTTGTGACAGTCTTGCATGCGTCTCTAGGACACAGTGGTCCAAAACTCCCAGGTTCAAAAATGCACATGCTATTAATCATTTATAAACAGCAAAGAAGCTGAGGTTAAAATTGAAGATAGATTGTACGTTACATTACAGAGGAAGAAGTAATGACAAAATAAAATCACAATTGCTTTAAATTTAGTTCAAAGAAACTTTTCGATGTGTTATTGTAAATCTGATGTGCGAAGATGTCATGTTTCATGTGTATGCCACTTATATGACACTGTCATTCTGTTTTTGTATTGTTGCTGCAAACTCAGGTCGTGGTTAGAAATGAGAAATTGTCTCAATCGACCCACCTGGGTGAATAAAGGTTCAACAAATTGAATTCTTCTCTCCTTTTAGTGCAATTATTTACAGGAAAATAAATTAAATCCAAATAGCAAACTTTCCTGACATGGTTTGAGTATTTAGTTCACACAGGTTGTGTATCCATTCCAGTTGCTGAATGTTGTGTTCTGTCAAGGCAGATTCTGATAACTAAGTAAACACATACAGAGAAGAAATTTGACCTGAAAACTGGACATCTTGGCAGGAAGTCACAGTCCCTCTCCTCGTGCAGAGTGTCAGGACATTCTTGACCTCCGTCTGCAGGTCTTTGAGTGATGGTTCTGTATCGAGACTGCGTGGCAGCAGTCCCATTCTCTGTGGAGCAAAACACACAATCTTTATCAAATATTTATGAAGAGTTCCAGATGTTGTTGCAGTTAAAGTCATTTGATGATAATATCCTAGAGTAAAAGATGTGGAATGAAGAAGAAGGCCTCGCGGCCTTTCTCTACGATGTGGAACAGATGAACATTAAACGTCACCGTTGTCAGCCACTGTGTCAAATAGATGCCTAAAGATGCAAGTGGTCTGAAAATTGCTGTGAACATCCCCCACTGAGCACACCCCTGATGGCCGTGATGTCCTTGCTTCACTGCAGACTGTTTGCGGACACTGAACTGTAATGGCTTCATTTGGCTCAAGCTACAAGGCTAATTTCACAATGCTAATTACTAAACATTGAAAATGGTGCAATTAAGAAAGCGATTACATCTTCAGCAGACCCAGTGGACAATGGCATATTTACAGAGATGAGGCGCCTGTTCGGTTCTTCTAAAAACAATTACATACTTTTTGATTTCCAAGACAAAACAACACACAGACTGAAAGCCATTACATATCCATTTTCCAGTCCATTCGGCAGCTCGTTGGAACGAACGCTCAGCTCTGTCATTTACAATTAAAAGTAATCATTATCTACTCTAGAGGACATTTGAGTGGAACAGTTTTTTTCTCTATTATACCACTCTGAATCACTTCAACATCTTTTATAAACAGTCAGTTGACTGACATGAGCTCCATGACGGTGTGCAAATGTGCGCGCCCCGCTTTTCTAAAACAAAACACAAATTTCTTTGAATATGTAAATTTACCGTTACTCCTCTTTACTGGAACGTTACCATTCCATAAAGTCCTTGAGCAAAGGTTAGAAGTGTCATCATGATGTCTGACTGATTCATGTTTAGTTATTAGACAGGCATTTCTAAAATGAGTTAATATAAATTCATGCAGTGAGATACCTGGAAGGCAGGTTGACGGGCAGGACGTCCATTCACTGAAAGGGGTCACTATGCAGTCTTTCTTGCAGGGAAGCAAACAAGGCTGAGAAGATTCTGGGCGGTAAGAATCGGAACACCTGAACACAGATAAATGCTGGTTTGAAATTCTTTTCACAGGGGTGAATGATAACATCCTCACTCTGGATGGAAAGCAGGTAATGCAGCAAAACAACTGCACAGTCTTTAATTGACATCATTGTTTACCTACAGAAAGCATGATTGATGAGATGTGCTTGTGCCTGCACTGAGGCATTGAACCCCACACTTTCTGCTGCTCTCCTGGATTACAGTATGGCTTTACGACAGAGAGAATTCACGGTTTTATTCATCATTTCACTCTTCTAATAATGTAAAAGTAAAGTAGAAAATGCACAAACACCCAGAGGCATTTTTAAAACGAAGAAGGAAAAAATGTCGGCTGATAGATAAACCAAAGGAATAAAAAGACATGAAAAAAGGATCTGAATTGAGGAATTTCAGTAACAAAAGCAAACATTTGGCTAGAATTCAATCTGAAGGTCAAAAATCTTAAAAAAAAAAAAAAAAACGTTAACAAACAAATGTTATTCTAAATTGGTTTATCTGTCTAGACCGTCATAGATTAATGAAAAAAAATAAAACATTTCACATCCTTTTTGTTCTGGATCAACGCCTACTAGATTTTGAAAAAAAAAATCCTTTAAAACGGTGATGTTAGATATTTGAGAGGATGGAGTTTAACAGAAAAAAAAATATGAGGAAATGTAATTTATGGCTAAGAGATTCAAGAACACAGACATACAGGTTATTTTACTGTGATCAGTCTCTGATAAGTGACCAAAATACTTTTATCAGCTGTGAACTTTGGAACTTAAATGAAATATAACCAACTTTCTCTCCCTTTTTGGTGGAGTGCATTCAAATAAATTCCAGGGTGATCAGTGTACTTTTTCTTCAAAATAAAAAGGGAAAGATGAAACAAGAAAATCCTTGTTTCTTTTTTTTTTTTTTTTTTTTTGGTCACAGTTGTGTTTTACGGTTTAAAGTCCCGAAACAGGAACAACTCTGACACTTACAAGAAAAAAAAGTTTAAAAAAAAAAAAGTTCAAACATGAATCCATAAGAATCCAGCAACATTAAAGAGCCAGATGACAAAATGTGAAGAGGTTGAAAAGCGCTGGAATGAAAGAGATTTTGTAAACTCTTTTGCTTTATTGCCAGCCGTCACGGCCTCATAACCCACAGACTCCTCTGCGAGACATTCTGCATGATTACTGTCACTGTTGTGCTTTTTGTGGAGACAAACGGATGCACAAGGTTCTCAAACGGGTGTTCCAGAGGAGTTCCACGCTCCATCTAGTCTGAGGTGCAGACAGAAATAAAGTTTATGGCGAGCCAGCAGAATGATTCGCCTTTAAGTAGGGAACACAAATTCACCATCAGGCGGGTGATCCATCGTCCAATAAAAAGCAGCCACATTAGGATGTAGTCGTTGCACAAAAGAGATTGACAGATCATTATTAGAGAAAGAAAAATCAATCAGTTAATTATCCTGAGAAATGAGAACATGCAAACTGCTGCTCAGTAAAACTCCTGTCATGCTACAGGCTATCATTACGGATCTTAAATTTATTTCCTGACTCTTTCAGTCTTATGATTGAAAATAATCATGTATTTCCTCTTCATTAGGGCATGTACACATCTCGTTTGATGCCTTGGCAGCAGCCCACTGGCTATGCTTTTTTTCTGACATTGTGCAAAATTGAAGAGATTCTGACTTATGCGGCTATATAAGAAAAAACATAATTCACAAGCTTTGATTTCTTCATTAACCAGCAGGCAAACCTCCTCCTCAACACTCTGTTCAGCACACACACACCTCCAAATCTTGTTTCAGACCCAGTGACTTTCTCTGCCCGACAATCCGATCCAGGTCTCACCGGGGACCCAGCATGTTGCCACTTCGCTTTGGCAGCAGAAAGCCAGCACGCTCTGGAGTGACATCAAAGTATGCCACGGCATAAGGAGGCTGGCTACCTAAAAGTCATCCTCCCTCAGCTTTATCCTTTCCCTTCCCCCTGCCTTCTGCACTGATGTATGCCAGAGGGCATGGCAGCGCAACAGAGCAGCTGGGAAATATTATGTGATTTGCCCAAAATGGGAACATTAGACTCCCAGTCGAGGCCACAGGGTTCAGCTTTGACGACAGCCAAAGGAGTCAAGGTCGCTTCAGTTTTTAGTTCTCCAAGAACAGGTCAAAGTACGAATTAATATGTCAAAGGCATGTGTTGACATTTTTCTCTAATTTCCAGTGTTTGCTAGTTTAATAAATGCTCACTTTTGGCATTTGGATGTTAGAATTTAGAAAAAAAAATCATCAGGACTCATCCCCCGAATAAGTTCTCTGATGACTCTGAAAGTGGGGTTTGTTGGTGACAAACGAATAAGTGAGAATAAGTGAGGTGGTCTCGGGCCTGCACCTGAATGTGGTCTGAACTGGACCCATTCACCATCCAAGGTCAGCTGGAGGAAAATCTGAACTGCTTCAAGTATCTGGAGAGACCAGTACCATGTTCAGTACAAGAAGGGCTCTACTTTTTCAAAGATCTAGTGCAGCAAGATTCTGCAACCGCCAGAAAAGGTACACCTGCACGTCCAATGAACCAATCAATGCATGAGGCTGGACAGGTCACTGGCAAGAATGAGGAACAGAAGAACAAACTCTTCATCACAGACTGTCCTTCACTCCCACCTCACTGGGCTATAGAGGGGCGGGGAACCTCAGCTACTGCACTAAACAATGTAAGACCTCAGTTATAATATTCTTAATACTCTTGAAATGGATGTTTTATTCTTATAAAAAAAAGAAAACCATTTTGTTGAGGCTCCTTTTTTGTGCTAAAATTTTACTCTTTTTTGCATAAATAAAAAACAAAATAGCGCATTTTCTTGTATGGATGAAAACAATTCTACATTTAATCAAATAATTTTAAATGTATGCATAATAAATAAATGCAAATGTGTGCATGGTCTGTGACAGAACTTACATTCTATAGTTCTTACACAGCAAAGTGCAAACAATGTAAAAAAGCAGCTTCTCTAAAATAAATATGTAAATATGTAAAGAAATAATTTCACAGCTGATCCTAAACATCTGACAGGTTCAAACAAACAAAATACAAAAATCTAATGCTAGTACAGCTTTGTTTTCATTTGCAGTCAGCTGATTATTCTGTAAGAGTGGATCTTCCTATAAGGTGAAGGGTTTAAAAAGTTGCCAGAGGCCGTGTCAAAGTAGCCTTGAAGGATGTAACCATGCTTGGAGTCAGACGCCCACTTTTCCCCAGATGAACACAATAACTTCCTCGTCACTCAGGGTCACTACAGGTATATTTAGAAGAAAAGAAAAGAGGCACACAGCTCCATTTACACTGCAGCCGTGTGAAAAGGAAGACAGTAATTAAATTCACAGTGTACTGTACAAGCAAGATTTGTTGGCGGAGCAGAAATGACAGCTTTCATTAAAGCCTTTGTGGTGGGAGACAAGGGGGGGGTCTTCATAATCTATTTTATGGCCCTGTCAATAACATCCTGAAGTAAAGGGGGGCAAACTTTGTGAATTATTTATAAATCTGTATTTCTGGTGTGAGCTTTAACATCATTAAAATGAGAACACAAAAGCACTGTTTGCTATAAGGCTGCTAAAGAGCAGGGTTAAAGTCAGAGCAGAAGAATATCAGCTTTATGAAAAGAAGAAAAAGTGATTTTTAAAAGCACCAAAGGAGCTTGAAGGAGGATCAGGTGGATCAGGTCTTCAAGATCATCTGTAAAAAATCAGCCCTTCATATCCTCCAGTTATATGTTTCTTTCCAATGAGAAGTATGTTTTTGTAAACCAGAAACAAGATTACATCTTTAACCCCTCATGCACAATTTATGTTCTCTAAGGGGACAATTTACGCTAAAAATAAGCTGCAGGACGGAAAGGCTCAGTTTTCGCTGAAAAAAACTGGTTTTAAATATTCATCATTTTTAAATATCATGAAATATAAATGTCAATGATTATGCCAGGCATCTTCGTTCTCAGTGGGAACCCTTCAACATAATTTGTTTAAAAAGTCGACATGGCCCAAATAAAATCAGATGCTGAGAAAGATGACACACCTGAGAGATTTGGTTTGTTTTTTAACTCACAAGATCAAATGTTGGCCTGACATACAAACAGGTTGCTCTGCCATCTTAATCTTTTGGCACCTTCAAACTCTCCACACATGTATGTAGTGAAAATCAATGTTTTTTTTTCAAACAAAGAGAAAAAACGGTGTAACACTAAATCACAACACGGCAGAGAAAAAGCTCCCTCACGACGCACCTCTTACTGAGAACAGGGCCAACGTTCTTCTTCACGCAGGTGACTTTACGGCTCTGGACGCCGACAGCACAGGTGTCATTCCCCAGAGGGCTCGTGTTGAGTTGAGCAGATGCGTTTTGGACACATGGACTCCAAGCTGAGGCTTCCCAGTGAAATATCATGCAGGGATGGTCACTGCAGACTCGCCACTCCTCCAAGGCTGGAGCTGCTGGACAAGCTTTACCATCTGGAGAGGAACACATAAAAACAACCTGAAAAAATCGAATGCTGCTGAAATATAGAAAATCCAAGAGTTGTACAGTACCGGTATATGTCATTAAAGCACTTATGTTGATTGATTGTTTATTGGGAATGCCTGTGCATCAGTAGAATGGTGGAAATGACCAAACATGATTCAGAAAATGATGAGAATGATCAACTTCATGCCTCAATTCCATTCACCCGTCCATTTTCTGAACCCGTTTTGTCCCTTGTGGGGTCACGGAGCCTAACCCGGCCACTCGTGGGTGAAGGCAGGGTACACCCTGGACAGGTCGCCAGTCTGTAGCAGGGCCACAATCACACACCCACACATACTCGCATTCAATTAATTATTACAGGGAAAAGATGATTTCTTATCAAAATGTTATTTTATTTCAATAAAATCCAACAAAACTGAACGTTTGCTCTGCTTTTAAAAAAATAATACAAAAAATTTATTTTAAAAACTCACACTTCTGAAAGTGTAAGAAAAATATGTTCTTTTCTAAAATATTTCAGACACAAGTGCAAGAAAAAAAGGTTGCAGCTTAACTCATTTGCAAGAAAAACTGAACATGTGTAGAAACAAGGACCTGACATTGGATTACAACTCAAATCAGGAACTTTGTGGCATGGAAAAGAGCTGAAATAGAATCTAAATGCTTGTTTAACCTGCAGTAAGTCCTAAAAAACATATTCACTAAAGAGTGCTAAAGACAACAATGGTTTTTCTAACATGTTCTGATGATGGAGGACATATATAAAGAAAATTAGGCCTAAAATTCGATTTCTGAGTTTAAACTCTTGTGAATCAGGAGCAGACGGAAAAATTCAGTTTTAAAAAAGGTTAGATCTGTGACATAAAAAATATGCTGGGTGGGCCACAAGCTCCCTGCCCCGCTCCATTCTGATGCATCCAAATGCAGACACATAGATCCGTATGTCTTTGTTTTCCTTGTCTGAGCTTCACGTCATCACTCTGTTCATTTGCTTGACGGATCTTAAGAGTACGGTGGCCCTGAAGTTCAATTCAGATTCACAAATCACTTGACACGAAACAGGGGCCACCGTATAAGAGCGTCAAAGGAGCTAAATCTCATACAAATATGCGACTGCACCTCTTCATAATCCACATCTTCCCAAGACATTTTATATTTTTAGGCTTCTTTAAGTTTGGGTCAGAAAACTTTTTTTCTGTCTAAATACTCCGTTTATGTAATTCCTCTTTCCCTTTCGCAGTTTTTAAATCCATTGGTTTTTAAGGCAGACCAGGGTTTGCTTGTTGTTTCTCTACCAAAGATTAAATAAGCTTTAATACCACCTTAAATAAAACAGCCTATCAGAGAAAAGACAAACTGAAAAGCAGCTCTGGAGAGGATCCTTTAAAAATGGACAAATGTCACCAGAAGAGTCATCCAAACTGCGAAATCTGTAGCAGATGCAAGAACATACTGACTTTGTCACTGAAAATCATAAACTAATAAATACAGATTCTGCCTTAGCATCAAATGATCTAAACCAGCGAATTAAAGTGTGACACTGCGTTGTCACGGTCACACTCACAGCAACCCCTACCAGCTTTACTACTGTAACAAACACACAAGCTGAAACTCCAGGATCCGTTCATCAGCTGTATTTGCTGATATCTGTTTATTCCAGGGATTAATGGACAAGAAGAGGCTGCCACAGAGAACAAGGATGTCTGACTGGCAAACACATCACAAGGACTCTTCAGAGCTCATTTGAAGACCTGCAGATGGACAGGTCAAAGGTCGATTTCATTTTGCTTTTTGTTCTTTTTTTTTAACTTAAAATATTTGCATAGTGTTTTTAAAACTCTAAATAAAAAAGAGCAAAATTCTGTTGTAATTTCCACAAAAAAACACAGCAACAAGAATATGGAATAAATAGATAGGTGAGGCACATCAAAAGTAAAGCCATTACAGTTTTGACACCAACGAAACCTCAACTGTCGAAAAAGTGTCAAATTAAGATGAAACTGCAATTTGGACGTTGGCGCAGACTTTCTGTTTCAAAAACTTTTTAAAAATCACCGGTACCTAAAAGCAGAAATGTTTTCTTACAGGAGTTCAACAAACAGAATGGATTTCTGCAGTTGAAGTGTTGATTCCACATTTAACACATCTGCTGTGGCAGTTGACTGCCTTGCCTTTATTTGACACCTGTGTCATTACCAGGTACGCTGGAATGTACTCTGTTACACTTTTTTGACAGGAATCTCAAAAACAAGAAGGTTTTATATCAACGTGTTAAAGTTCCACTCCGATCATCCTCTGATCTCTTGTAAAATAGTTTTGAGTGGCCTTTAATTATGATGACACCGTTTTTAACCAAAATCTAGAGACCTGTGTCATTTTCCAGGACATAGTTTCCGCAGAGCGGCAGGAGATCGTTAGAAATTCACCTATAAGTTGTGGGCAGTATCGTTGGAATGGAGCAAGCCTCCCCTCATTTCCCATCATCCCTTTGTTTACACTCTCTCCTGCTGGCTTACAGTGCCAAGCTAACATTAGCAGTGCAACAAAAATAGCATACATTGGAGAAGTCCAGCCATACAATCTGATCCAGATTCCAGCTCAGACGAGGAAAACAAAGACATTCATGGATCTATTTGTCTGCGAGTGGATGTATCAGAATGGAGCAGAGCAGGAAGCTTGTGGCCCCGCCCAGCATATTTTCTGTGTAACAAATATGATCTTTTTCAAATGGTATTTTTTTTATCTGCTCCTGATTCACAATGATTTGAAAAAGAAATACTCAGAGACAACATTTTAATCATACTTTTTATACGACCTCCATTATCAGACAAATGCCAGAAGAACATGTTAAAAACACCAAGAACATGATTTGGATTGGAGTGGCTCTTCAAAGGTGAAGAGTCAAGTTGTGCTCAGCACTTTAACACCACTTTCAATCGTTTAATTAGACTATTTATCATATTTATGATCTTTTTAAAGCATGTTATTACAACAGTAAGACAGTAGAAAGAATCTCTGTTCTGTGATGTCTGCGACGGACGTGTAAGAATCCCAATCAAATTTATTAAGGGTAATGTTGTCTGTCGTTTGAAATAGTTCCTTGTCTCTGTCTGTTTTGCTTACTTTATTGCATGAGTAAATATGTGTTCATAAATAATTGTATTGTAAATTATTGAAAGAAACAATTTATTTTTTGATACACATTCAATGATCAGAGTCAATGAAAGATATTTCTTCAAAATGATCCTAGGGAACTATTGGACTTCTTTGAACTCAACTTTAGCTTCATCATCTGGACAAAAACAAGTGTGAACCTTCCCTCTGAAATGATGTTTGGATCACATCACTTAGCAAGACGTTTAGCATTTATACCACTTTTCTCCATTGGTTAGTCCTTGCACACCAGCTGCTTTAGACGAAGAGGCTGTCGCTGTTACCATGACAACACGTTAGACTGCATATTCAATAATTGTGAAAAATGATTTCATTGTTAAAAATAACATTATTGAAGTATTAATAATTGATTTTTTTTTCACAACCGTCCTTCACTTCATGCCTCCACGTTTCTGGAGACCTCACCAGGTATTATCCCTTACATCTAGAGCATGCAATTGTTGTGACTGAGTTACACAAGTTGGGTCAGTAAAATCAATATGTATCTTCATATTGATATATCAAAGTTGTTTTTTTAAAAGGTTAACCAAACAAAAAAACTCAGGAAACTTGATTGAAAACCTATTATGTGGAAAAGAGCAACAGCTACTAAGAACAGAGAGTTGGGAGAATGTAAATGACCTTTTCCAGGAATGGCCAACACGGTGCGTGTCCGACTCTGTCTGCCCTCTGCAGTCTTGGTGGCACAGCTGTGGGAGCAGGGTGACCATGAGGACCAGGAGCCAACCACACAGTCTGCTGGACAGGAGACCTCACAGGCTTCCTGTGGAGGTGGGGCATCACCTTCACAGTGGGTGTCAGGCACATGTTCCCCTGGAAAAAGCATGAGGAGGAAACGCAGACATCAGCTGCTCTGCTTCAGAATGAGCAAAGATGAGAGTCGTTAACATGTGATCTGATCAGACGTGGGAATCATCCTGAAATTCCAGTCCAACTTTAGAAAAAAATTTGCAAAGCTTGAAGGAACTGTAGCTTACATCACCAAGATCAAAGTTTGTTCAAAAAGGCACCTTGAAATTGGTTAATATTCTGTAAGTACACTCTCTAAGACCAATGCTCTTTAGGGTGTGTTTTTAATTCATATCCATCTTTTAACACTTTAATCAACTTCAGAAAGCACACCAAACTTTTACAAATCCCATATTACAACACTTCCTCCACAGTTTTGCAGCTTTAAAAGGGACAATTGTTTACCTGATGTGTTCCTAACTGGTTCAATTTACAGTCTAATTCATACGGCAAACAGATTTAACATTTACTTACAAACATGTAATTCAGGTATTATGCCATTCATTTACAATGTCTGAGTTGCACCGTTAATGACTTTAAAAAAACAGAAGGTGGGAAACAGCTTGACCGTTTGCCTCTTTAAAGTGTTTAGTCAAGCACATACAAACTTTCATTTAATCTGGAGAATCAGTTCATTACAAAGACATTCTGCTGGTTTTCTGGAATAGTTTTAAAAGCTGTGTTTCATCTCACAATCATGTTATGAAATATGTATCACAGCTTGCAATTAATTCTTCACTTTCAACGTGAAACCGCCAGAGGAAAGAGAACGCAGTTTCTTTTTACTCTGCATAATGATGATAGCTTTGTTGTTGCGTGATTAAATCTCTGTGACTGCAGAAAAACATTCCTTTAAATAACTGCACAGCGTTCATTTTTTTGGGACGGTTTTAAAAAGATTTTACAGATTTTTTTTGTTTCGTTTTATGGCCTTTTTGTGGAGGAGGGCGAAACATCTCTTTCAGAAATTGGTGATCCTGATGTGAAACCAGTGCCAGAAGCAGCTGAAGCTTGGTTTCACAGCTGCTCTTGTGCTCAGTCGTATCATTAACTTGACCTAACTCTGCCACCAGATCACAGAACAAGCTTTATTTGTCATCAACTTGTCGTTTCTTTTTTCCTCCCTGAGAAAATGCCCTTGATACAGAGGCAGGCATTAAACCGAGAGAGCGAACCTTTGAAACGCCTCATCAGATAGATGTGAAAAAGCTCCCTTGGGGAGTTAAAAAAAATCTTTTGTCCATAAAGTTAAAGCATCACATATCTACAGCCATCAATGCGTGTACAGCAGGAGACGATGCTCTTCTTGCAGTGATGGTGAAAACCCCCGGGCTACCATGAGCATGATTCCTTTCATTAGTACAGATGCAAGTGCACATGACTGCAGATGAGAAGAAAGAGGAAATAAAAGCAAAACTCGAACACGCTCTTAGCTAACAGCATCAACTTCATCGCTGTAGTTTGGCACGAAGAAGAAGTTGCGGTGGTGGAATCAGTTTCTCATCACACGAAATTGCTTGCCAGACCAGACATATTTTCTTCATCATAATTCATCTCTAAATGAAGCTAACTAAGCAGAGATCTGGAGGCTGCAGCACTCCAATGGAAACTGCATTTAACATAATTGTTTTGAACCTTCTGTGAAATTTTAAGCTGCGTGGGAATTCATTGCCACGGTTCACCGCAGCTCCCACCCAGGTAATTATTTCTGATGCGCACGCCTGGTACAAGACAGCATCAACTAAAACAGTCCCATATATTTCTGAAAACCAGCCTTTACATTATACTGACCTGCAATTTGAACACATCAGAAATGTGACTGTTTGTGACTTCAAATGAAACCTTTTTTAAAGTTAACCAGAGAAGCCAAAAGCGAGAATCTTACACGCCTCCCTCCTCACATTGATTCTAAAGTTCACTTATGTTTAATTCTCAGTGTGGAAAAGTGGAACAAGGTCACAGGTAGTTACTATTATTCATGTATGGCATAGTCACCTTCTGGGAATGTGGAGGACTGACATAAGCAACTCTGAGATCCAAACCAAGCACATTAACAGACTGATTCTGTGTTTTTTCTGTGCCAACAAATGCAATGAGATCATTGCTTACAACTCAATTCAAGCAAAACAGAATGCATGGAATTATAAAAAACTTTAAAATAATCAGAAAGCGATTTGAATTGTTGCAGTTTAGTTTTGTGTCAGTCGATAGAAAAACAGAATAGTGACTGTGAAAATCCAGCAGATAAAAACACTGCAGCAAAGATAAAGACATACGTGACTTCATGCTGCATACTCTAACCATCCTCAGGCTGAAAATCCTGCTCTGCTTTTTTGATTTTATTTTTTGTGAATTGGCTCAGTGTTGTCTTTTGAGTTCAGTTGTTGTCCTCCTGAACTTTCACCTTTTCCCTTCAGGATGGGTCTACTGCTCATCATAAACCTACATATTCTAAACCCCTTGCCACGTGTTGTTGGTATTCTCAGTGTAACCTTCAAATTTGTAACTCTGTTTGTCATTTCATGTTGGGTTTATCAAAAAGTCCCATATCATTGTTTTTTTTATGTTCTTGGGGTTGTCTGGGCCCATTGAAGGTCAAAGAGAGGAGCAGCTTCAGCTTGAAGGGGAGCACAGGCTTTTTGTGCAGCTCCATTCAGGCTCGTATGGCCACCTCAACAAATGTCATGAAAATGTAACATACCAATGTCATGTGTGATAAATGTATGGTTAAGCATTCGTAAGAATTGTGGAAGTTACACACGCATAATAACATACAGGTGATGCTGCCGTACGGTGTTCTAACACCACACTATTGTGGTTAGTAAGGTGTCAGTACTGGCTCCTTACTGACCACACACAAATGCTGCACACATGGGGTGTGCACGTGCTACATAAGTGCCTACAAGACGCCCGTAGGATGTCTACACAAACTACACTCTGATTGTCTAATTCCCTCGTTTCTAACAGTCATTCTGCAGCAAAGAGAACAAATCTTTCCTTGATCAGAAATAACTGGCTCCCTGGGAATTTGTGCAGGATTTTGGGGGTGGGGGGTGTAGAAAATCTGTACGACACGCCTACGTCTTACCTACTTCACCTTTATTTACCTTTATGTGTTGTGAAAGTGTTCATAACAACCTGTCACCTGTAGTATACCCGTAAAAAAATGTGCACAAACATTTAGGCTCCGCGGGTCACCTCTCTGCTTTGAACAAGAAAGAAAAACGAAATTGAATAATTTAAAATAAACAAACGAATTAAAGGGGAAAAAAGGGTCTCCCTTTCCCCCAGATTTTAATTGCTTTAGACATGTAGGGATTATTGGTGATGGTAACCACCAATTTTAAATGCACCTGCTTTTAGCTCGTACATTACAGATCCATCACCAAAATGGCTACCCCAAAAGTTCTATTGTTGCTTCTAGCAACTGGGGCCCTGTTCTCTCGTTTGCTGCCCCTGGGCCCTGTTGGGGGGCCCATGCTGGTCATTGGTGTCCACCCTCCCCACCGGATGTCTCGGTCTCTTTTCCCTGTTGATTGCTATTTGATTGTATGTCTAAGGTCAAGTTGAGATCAAATTTGGATGGAGTGCAGCACAAAAGGTCACAGACCCATCATTTCACCACACTGAAGGAGCTACTTTTTAAGACCAATGAGAACTGGTCCAAATGTGTTGTCATAAAGCACATTAGGAGTTTTTATGCTCTTTTAATGATGAAAACGACATGGCTGTTCCTGGTACAAAAAAGAGAAAGAACAGTTTTTCTCTCTTCCCCATCACTCAACTATCAAACATGTAGCTATGTCTCATGCTTTTTGAGCATGAAATGCTACACATCAGCTGGTTTGACAAGAGCACAGTGTGGGGGTGTTGCACACACTCTCTGGTAGATCAAAGCATCTCCCAACTAGCAAGCAAGATGCTGATCGGCAGTCACGAGCCAAATCAGAACATTAGTTAAGTCGAAGGACACTAAGTGACTCTAACAAAGCCCTCACATTTTACAAATTAAAACGGGCAGATCGTAAAATGACATTTTTACTAAAGTGTAATCCAGGGATGCAAAAACAAAAAAGTCTGTTTACTAAGATTCAAATTATAGGAGATTTTAAAGCTGTTTAAAGAGGACATTCAAGTAGAAGGATACAGTTTTAAATTCACAAAATGTGCAAAAAGTTAAAATCCTTACAAACACTTTGGTTTTATATGACTTTGAACAATGAAAGATGGAAATTTAAACAGCCTGAAGGGAAGTATGATGATATCAATCAAAAACTGGTGCTCATACATGTCTGAGGGTGAGTGTTCTGCAGTAATACGGCTGCTCCTGTGCTCGGTTTGCATTATTAATGTGGGATCTGTAGGGTCAGACATCATTGTCTGATGAAGGCAGTTTTAGCATTATTCTACTCATCCACCAAGTGGTTTACTTTGTTTATGAGACATTTAGGAAAAATCTGCCTTTCAATCCATCTGATTTTGAACTTCTCAAACATATAATTTTCAATATAATTGTTGTGGACTTGCATGTAGATCCACATTTGCCTAAAAATGAAGCAGAGGCCCAGCGAGAACCTTGATGTCGGCTTGATGTCAGAATTGAGTCGATATTTGATTCAATTAGTGGACAACAGTATTTTACCGTTTATTGTCATACCAATGTTTTAGTGTGGGAATAATATGAACAGTAGAAATTCAATCTCACATGAAAAAACTAAATGAAGAATGCTGGGTAATTTAGTTGACATTCATTTGATATCAATTCGATGGCTACATGTTAAACATCAAACTGATATCAATTTAATATCAAATTGACTTCCATGCTTCTTCTGTTTCTGAAGGATTTAGGCTTCATTCAAATAATTTAGGATTAATTAAGTCACAGCATGGGGCTTGAAATGAAATTTGATGTTTTCATTTCAATTCAAACTGAATTAGCATGGACCCTATAATTCAACGCTGCTGTCGCAGCGATTAATCTAGAAATATCCAGTTTACAATTAATGTATAAATGACGTCAAATCAACGTCAAATCAATCCTTGGAATCAAATTGATGCCAAAAAACAAGTTGAATGTGCAAATCAAACTGATGTCAAAACTTCAATATCAGTTTGACATCATGATATTTACCCCCTTTATGATGTCATGTGAATTTTAAATTTGGAGCAATAAATTTAATCAGACTAATAACAGAGGTATAAAACAATCAATAAAGGGTTTATCGGAATATATATGCTCAAAAAAGAATTTGTTGGGTGAACATAAGAAATATTTGGAAAGTATTTTCATCCAAATCAAATGTGTTAATAAAGCAACAAACATTTGTGTCGGGAGATCTGAATGCATTTATGTTGGTGCGACATCATTTATTAATTGTTGTTTAGTTTGGGTTTTGTTCCATGTGTTCCTGTTTTCCTTGTCAGTCACACCAGTTTCAGGTTCATCCTCCACAGCTGTCTTCATTTAGTTCATCAACCTCAGTGTATTTAAGTGTCTGCTTTTCAGGTCATCTGCGCTGCTTTGCTACATTTTTGGTTCTCTATGGTTTTGTCTTGTTTTATGTTTTTATTTTTATTATTAATTGTCTTTTTTTCTGCCACCAAGCCTGTTCTCCTGCATGTGGGTCCTTCTCCACCATTTCCTGACACTAGCAGCAGGGTCAGGTCATCTGCTGCCATCATCATGTTACAGCAATGATATATTCGGTTGCACCAACATAAATGCATTCAAATATCCTGTCACAAATGTTTATTGCTATTTTAACACATTTGATTTGATAGATGGAAATACTTTCCAAATGATCTTATGTTTACCCAAAAAAGGATTTTTTTGAGTGATTCCAATAAACCATTTATTGTTTGTTACCTCTGTTATTAGTTTGATTAATTTCTTGGTCCAAATTTAAAATTCACATGACATCAATAAGGGATAAATATCAAGATGTCAAACTGATATTAAAGTTTTGATGTCAGTTTGATTTGCATGGTGCAGTTATTTACCTTACGTAGGGGCCAAAACAGTCAGAGCAAACTATTAAAAATGAGAGAAAATGTGTAGACCCTGTGATACTATCTACTCAAAGAAGTCTTAATACAACATTTTTTAAAAAGTGTTAGAGCTAGACGTGTTTTTATAGCTTAGTGTCTGTAAATGTAAAAGACTAATTTATTTTTGTACACGTCTGCCAGTATATTTGTTAAAAAACATTGAAAAGAGTAATTTTACACATATTTTTCAACAGAACTTCATCTCTTTGTGCTCAGCAGAAGTTCAGTTGAAAAGAGTTTTTATTTGTTCAGCACAAACCGTCCCATGACAGCTTCATCCCTCTTCGAGCTTAAGATGCGGATTTGTTTTTTGTTGGAAAATCGGACACTTAATACTCGCTCAGACTGGAGAATAAAATGGAGAAAACACAGCAGTTCTCTGGGGTACCTGTCACTTCAGTGAGGTTTTACACAACTAAACTGTCTTCTCTTGTTCAAACAGCTACTTCCTTTATTCCAACTGACTGAGAAGTATAAACTATTCATCTCATTCCAAGCTTCTGCACAAAGGAATGTGTTTTATATGTGTTCTTCAGCTGAATCAATAGTGTGGCAGAAGAAAGAGAAATATCCTATAGAACTGCTTTTCTTAATTATGCTTCTGACTTTTCCACGTTCTCATAATAAAAAGTGTTCAAAAAAGCTTATCAAATATTATATACAAGCAGGTATTTTCCAAAATGTCTAGGATTTAACGTACAACTTGTGTTATGACTGCTGTCACTTCATGCTACAAAACTTGTCTAACCTTAAAATTAAAGATTTTTTTAAAAATTTAAATTCTGTTTTGTTTTTTTTTGTCTTTTTTTACTCCAAGTTTTGATAATAAAGCTGAGTATGAGAGCAAATAACAAATGTGCATGGCAGGTCAAAGTCATTGATAATAGGCTGTGAAATGTCTTAAAGATTTAGAAAATTCTACAGAAAAGAAAACTCCAGAGGTGCTCAAAGAATGCAACACTTTAGGATAGAATTCTGTTTACAATGAAAAATATTAGAATACGCTTTTAGCTCCAAATTATTTTTGAAATGTTTGATTAGTATTTTTGATCTCAGTTTTTTTTTATTAATTTTAAACAAACGTGTATCAAAAATATGGTTTAAGAATTGATGATAAAACCAAAATCTTAATGAATACAGAACTACTCTGTTTCTTTTTGGTTGCCGTCCTCTCAAATTATTCCTTCTATAGTCTAACATTTTGTATGCTTTTTCGTCTGTTTTGGAAGAAACGATACATTTTCAACAGTTAGAAAAATGCCAGTCTCTTATATGTCGACAGAAAGTTTTTCTTTGAGTATCAGTTTAGCCACCAGATTTTAGTCTGACATTCAGAAACGTTCACCTCTGTCTGATAAACCTCTGCGTTCTACCTGCCCTGTCTGTGAAACCCAAGAGCTCCTAAATAAACAGACTTGATTGTGTTTGCACAATTACAAGCTGCAACTTTGTGCATCTGCAAATGTCACATTGGCTTTCTGTTTACGGCAGATTATCATAAACAATCCTCTCATCTCTGCTGACATTTCACTGCCACTCTGCCTCTCTCATCCTGTCAAAGCAAAAATGATTGAAGCGACGGAGCTTTGTGGAGCTCCACCGTTTTTTAAACGTCCCTGCTGCAACATCTCTGCAGATCCTCAAAAGGAAGCCTTTCACATTACACAGACCCTGAGAGCCCAGGAGGTGTTGCGTGTCATGCCATTAATGATTGACCTCAGGATGGATTCAGCTGCTTTGATCAGAACTGGATAAAAGGTGCTTCTCAGCCCTTCACTTGTAAAATTCACTGCTTAGTTCAATCTACAAGATAGAAATGTGTAAAGACTCATAAATAAGCAAAGCAAAGACATCTTCTTCTTCAATGTCTCCATGAGGAAATAGGAGTCGTAAAATTGGAGTTTAAGCTGGAAAAAAAACTGGCAATTCAAGGTTGAGTTCATTGATTTTGTGCGCTTGCTTTGATAAAGTATTTATGCTTTTATCTTCATAGGTTATCATGGTAGCAAAAAAAAAAGTCATTTTGGATCCCAACTGAAGCCTGTAGAATCCTAAAAGAAACTTCATGTGGTTTTCTGAGAATGGACTTGTGCATCAGCGGTTGCCTCCTTTGGACTGGCACTTATACAAATCTTAAGTTTGTTTTAAAAAACAAAACAAACAAAGAAAAAACCTAAGTTAGCTCAGAGGTGAGTATACTTTGGACAGAAAGAAGCAAATGAACCCCAACACAAACAGAAAGGACCTTGACATGTCTCAAAGCAGCTGTACCGTTGACTCCTCTCTAGAGAAACAAACATCAGCTGAAAGACACACATTCTGATTGCAGCTTCACATTCATCCCTAAATTTAGATGCATTTTATGTTCTTTAAAGACCCTTAACCATGTGTTCATGACTGATGTTTTATTTGCAGAAAAAGTAGGAAGATTACGAGTTTCATAACCATTCCAGGGATAAAGTACGGTGGTAGAAAGACCATGATCTGGTGTCTCTTAACTGCACAATTTGCTGATGAACTTTCAAATATGTGACTTCATTTAGGGGGAAAGGGGTGTCTACTGATGCAACATCTTCACGTATACTTCAAAAGAATCCAAAGCTTCTGGCTGGATCACGCAATCTAAATTTCTGAAGGTTATTGTGAGAGGATTTAATGGAAACCAACAATGAACGCTTAAGTTTATGGGTAAGCTAGCACATATTGATAGAAACCTTTCAAAATTCCATAAAATGCAATTTTATTGAAACATGTTTTACTTACAAAGGAAGGAAATTCAATCTGTTCAGTATAAAATTGATCTTTTGATGGTTCCACCTCCTGTTGCTTTTAGATCATAAAATGTGGAGCTCCAGGTAAAGCGAAACACTGGTCTGATAAAAAAAGAGATATTGTGGCCACAATTTTTAGGAAACGGCGAGGTAGGGCCCAAAATGCAGCAGACTGGGCCTGGTGGCAGAAACATATAAACTTCAACATGAACAAAGCATGAAACAAAGGTTGACAACAACAGCAGAGCCAATCATCCAGAATACTGACCATGATTTTCTGGAGGTTAAAGAGCTAACAGCTTTATTATTACTAATTTTTTTCTTATACCCTTTGACAAAAACAAAACAATAAAAAAGTCAATAAAAAAACAACAACCTCTCAAGCCATTTCCCACAAACTCATCAAGGCTTTATTTTAGCTCAGTCCATCAAAACTCATTAGTCTCTTCTGGCTAACATATGTGGATCTTTGTGATAAACACACCCAGCATCAGTTGTGATTGAGAGATAAAACATGGTACCAAAAAGAAACAGTAAATGGGTTTATAATCAATCTAAAGGAAGGATTAACCTCCAGCAGAGGGCCGTGATTCAGACTTTTAATCAGGCCGGTGTTTTCTGTGCCCATAAACTTCACAATGCTATGAATAATAAATGCTCCTTTAATCCTGATACCACCAATGTCATGATATTACTGAGCTGCACTCTGTGACTCATGGAAGTATTCCAGCTTCTGGTTTTAATATGCAAAAGGAGAGAGTGAGACAAGCCCTACCACCAAGGATGTTTTAGAAAGTTACATAAAAAGAAGATTATTGGTTGTTTCTGCTGAGTTGACAGGATAATTAAAAAAAATATATATATATTTTTTTTTGTAAAAGTTAGCGAGTTCAAAAACAAAGAGTCTAATATTAGCTCAGGTCAGTTTGTGCTTTACCTTCAACATTGACACAGCTCACATTCTGGACTGTAGCTCCTGGACCACACGAACCATTAGTGGGAACACATCTGTCGTCTAGTCGGACCCGCCACAGATAACAAACAGGATCTTCACAGGGGGTGAACTCCATCACGTGAGGACAACTTCCCAGAACATTCCCAGACTGCCCCAACACCTCCCTTGTTCTTCGTCTGGAACCTGCATGAAGCAGAAAAAAAAGCTATGGATTGGAAGTCTGAGGAGTAGACGATCCTTTTTATAACAACATTCTTAAGCAGAACATATAAAAGTGTTAGATTTCTAGCTTTAAAGTCCCACTCCAATAATCTTTGGATCTATTTTCAAAGCCTTCCCAGTGGTCTTTTCATTATGATTATGCAGTTTTTAGCCAAAATTCTAAAACAAAAAAAAGCGTGGTCTTATTGGACATATTTCTCCAGAGGAATTCATTAGACATTCAGCTTCATTACTGAATTTGTAACTTTGTTACTCTGCTTCAATCTGAGAAACCCGCTCCCACTTCCCATCATCCATCTGTCAACACTCTCTCCTACTAGTTTACAGCCCCTCACTACCCAAGCCTAACATTACCAGTGCAACAAAAGTAACAAGTAATATCGTAGCTGTCCAGCCATACAGTTTTAATCCACAGTCCAGCTCAGACGATGAAAACAAAGTCGTACATGGATCTATTTATCTGTAAGTGAATGAATCAGAATGGAGTGCAGCAGGAAGCAGCTGACCCTTGACTGTAGCACCTGCATTACTGCTACAAGTTTTGTTCAACAGCATGTATTTTCATAAGTTTCTGATTCACAATCTTTTAAAAAAAAGAAATACTCAGAAATGACATTGTAATCTTAATTTTCTTCATATTTGTCCTCCATGATCAGAAAAATGCCAGAAGAACTTGTTAAACACACCAAAAAACACAATTTTCATTGGAGTAAGTCTTTAATCTGATGGAAAAATTGTTTTGTCTTCTCCATCTCCCGCAGTAAACAAGGTTGTGTTCTCATAAAAATTAAAACGGAATAAAAAACTTGTGTTGTGGGGAAGAACAATTGTTTTTCCTTTGTTTCAGTGCCAGACCTTATTACAGAAAAACACAAGATCACTACTTTGTTGAAATTCCCTTTTGGATCAGTAAGTCTTTTAAAATATAAAAAAGAGCGCATTAAGTAAACAAAGAGTCTTTTTTTTCATCTGTTAACTTCCTCACCTTGCCTTAAGAATGCATTAAGCAGAAAATGAGATATCCTCTCATGGCAGAGAGACGGCAGTATCTTTTTATCAGGGTTGACTCCAAAAGCAAGAGATTTTTAGAGTGAACTTCACATCTTTGCTGCTTTATTTCAGTTCTAAAATAATTTTGTACCTCGCCCAGAAACGTAGGTGAAATCTTTCATTTGTATGCAGGATCTTAACTGATTACATGTTTTAAATTATCATGAAACAGTCAGAAACAGTTTAACTGATTATTTGTTGTTGGAGCCAGTCACATGCATTTAACCGCTCATGATCACAACAGAATCTCATAAACTAGTGCTTCTCATAAACCAGTTGAACTTTGTCCAATCAGGGACTTAGAGTCAGTAGTGACATTTGGATAGCATCTTTTTAAATTGACAAAAGTGCCAACCATTTGAAAATTGAAGGAGAAATAATAATAATAGTGGTTTGTGTCCGGCTGGAATTCTATGACACCATGTATTTCACGTATCGAAATAGAGCTGTGAAAGAAAAAGTCTGGAACAAGATTTACCAGATTTAGACCGCTTTGACTTTTCACACCAAGCCTCTTCCACCGGTGAGACCTCGTGCTGGTATCCACCATGCACCTCTGGACATTCACATGAGCACAGTTGTCAGCTCACTTTTGCAGAATTGGTTTGCGTGACAGAATGAAATGCTTTAGATCTGTTGGTTTGTATGCATAGATGTGTGTGAACTGTGGTTGTGTTGTGTGCATGTTGACAGGTTTGTATGTGGGGACTCTTGAAGCCAACAGGTATGTTACATCTAAGTGTGGACAAACATTGTCACCTGACTGTAATGATGATAAACTTCCAGGATCTTGTTGACTGTTGATTTAAAATTCTACCCCCCTTTATTACAGCCAAGTGGCCATATGCCCATTTTAGTCTGCTATCGTTTTTCCAGCATACATATTTAAAGTCGAGGCAGAACGGGAGCTTGTGCATCTGGAAGCTGGACAGCATTCCAACTCTGAATATTTCCTGGATGTTAAACGAGGATTTGCACTCCTTAAAATAAATGAATCAAGCACAATTTGGGCTGCTTTGTTCTCAACATATTTTAAAATTAGATTTCTTTTTTGTATCATTTCAAGGGCTGAAAATAAGAAAACTTAAGAAAGAAACACATTCCTTGCTGCTCTATGATACTGTTTCCCTTGTGACACAGTTTTGTGCGATTGAGGCAGCATTGTTAATTGAGACATCATTATTTTATTCAATTATTATTTTGTGCTGATGTTTAACTTAGTGAGAGATACCTTGAAGTCAGCAAATCTTGTCTTCTGCATTTTTTTCAATTAATTTAATTGTTTTTATTCAATGAAAATGTTTTTCCTCAGCCAGGATTGACCTGTCGAAGATGGAGTCAAGTGACGTCCTTTACAGCAAAGACAATCTTAAACTCATTTTTCACAATAATAGCCTGATTTATTTGGCTCGTATTCTAACAAGCTCAAGCCTATGAAGACATTGAAATTGCAGGGAATTATGCAAGTTGCTGAAAATGCATAATCAAAAACAAACTAATTTGTCATTAAGCATTTTTTAAATTAAATTATGAAATGAACTCCTGGTGAATTTTGGGCTTAAATTGTGAAATTAATTTGCAGTTTATGTTTCTGTCATCCGGCCGACACCAATTAGCCTGAAAAATAAGATGTATTTCACAAAGTTGTCTCCCGTTTCTTGCGCTCACACTTTTAAAAAAACAAACTGAAAAGAAAATTATTTTTGCAACTTTTTATGAACATCAACAGAGGGTGAAGCACCGTGACTCACGGACTGAAACAAAAAACAAGTGTAGCCATTTCAAGACTTTTTCAGAATGTTAATCCTCTGGTCTGTGTGGACCTGAATCAGGGTAAAATGCAAAGCCAGAACCTCCTCCTTAAAAGATTTCGTACCATACCTTAATGCCTTTGCATCGTTGAATCTGTAATCTCTAACCTGTTTGCTGTCAAGCAAACTTAATTATGACCTTAAGGAAAACTGTCAGCTGAGAGACAAGCTGATGAAGATGTTGCAAATGTAAAAGGTAAAGAAATGCAACACTTTTCTTATCTAAATATTAAAACTGATGACGCGTTAAAAAAATCCCCATCAAACACCAATTTGCTGCTTCAGTGAAGGCACAAAGTTCACCAAAGTATAAAGAAAGCGACATTTCAAAGCGAGAGAGTTTACTCTGACATCCTGTCCTTCCAATTTCCAAGTCTCACTTTTTCCTCGTTGCTGTTGTGTGTCTCTGATTCGTACTCGGATGATTCCGTGCAAACCTTGAAGAAACCTCCTTAAGGTTTACTAGGGAAGATTTTTTCATTCATAATTCAACGTAATATTCAATTCTTAATTGACACTTTCATTTTTAATTTGCTCGTGCAATTGGAAAAATACATTTTACAATTGAAAAATCAATTTTTCATTTAAAAACATACAACTTTAAAAAAAATGAATAAATTGCATTTGAAGTTGTTATGAATTGTCATTGAATTAAAAATGCATTTACAATTTACAATTCAATATTTTAAAAAATGACATTTCAATTCTTTTGTTTGCCCACCTGCCTAAAAGACTGAATGCTCAGTTTGAATGTTAGGTAAAAAAATCAAATATGTGACACCCTGTATGTATATAGCATTACTCTAGGAAGGCGCTATTTTGCATTTTCTTTAAAATTTTGCACAAATACATCATTGCAAATTAAAATGCAACAGATTATAGGTCATTTTAAAATCAATGTAAAACAAACAAGGATGGAAATCCTTTCCATTATTATTCAACTGTAAATTGCAAAACACATTTTCATTTGATTTTTGACACCGAAAAAACCCATGACAATGTAAAATGCAATTGACTTTGCTTTTATTTAAGCCTTTATTTCGAAAAATGTTAGACTGAATTGTGATTTGTCTCACTGAATATTAAATTGCAAAATGTATTTTCAAATTGCAATCCTGAATGGCAAATTGAATTGTCAATTCAGAATTAAATATTACTTTGAACTATTGATGAAAAACACTGTCCACAGTTTACAAAAGTAGATCTGATTATCTTAAATTAACAAAAGTTAAAAAAAGAGATATTGCAGTGTTTTCTGTGTTTACTTTTTACTATTTTAAACCAAAAAATGTTATAGGTGTGTTTACCTCATAAAGAGGCTTTTTCTTTGGTTTTGTTTTAAATTGTCACTAAAAATACTGAAACAGTTTCAAAAGAGAGAAGACAACCACTGCCAGCTAATTATAGCTGCTTCTATGGCTGACATACTTTGGGAAAGAAAAGGTACAGTCTAAATCTGTAAATGTCAGTGTTACACTGTCTAAAATGTCACTTCTATTGCTACAAGTGCCTTTTAGGCGAAGGAGAAGTTTGCATTAGTGGCATTTTTTGTCCTTTTTTTTTTTTTTTAATTTTTTTTTTTAGCAGAATTTAAAAAAAGATTCAGCCTTCTTGGCTCTTTTTTAAAACTTTTCTTCCCTCTTTTTTCCCAATTGCAAGTAATAAGAATAGGCATGGAGCGTAAGATCAAGGCTTAGAAATGTATCCTGTAAAGATTGTAAATGTCAATTCTATCCATTGACACAGAAACAATGGACAAAGTGTGGCGTGACATCACCCATAGAAAATGCCTTACTCTTTTTTTCAAACTGGCCGCCAAACCCGTCTCCATTGCTTCCTGATAAGTGCACCACCATTCTGAAACTAGCTGACAGTGATTGGTCCGGATCAATCGGAGACACGTTTTTATAGTCACCAATCATGAGTGAGCTTGTTTGAAGTCCAAACTGTCAACCAAACTTTCGAGGTGGGGCCAGCGCGGACCACATATTTCATTGAGACATCTGATTGGTCAGTTTATAACTTGAATAACTTGTAATAAAGAAAAAAAATATTTAAAAAAAAAATTACGATTAGAAAGAAGATGTTAAGAAAAATGGATCTGAGAAAGAATAGTTAGAAGTCTACGGGATTTAGGCTTCTTGGAACCAGCAGTACTTCCTGTTTGCAACACGAGAGCGGAGGGGTTGAGCTGTCTCTTGTTTGTACAGTCAATGATTGTGTCACATGATGTTAATGAAGTAATGTCTGTATTTACTTGGGTGATTTTCCCACACATGATTTGTATTAGTGACACCACCATTCTTGGTTTAAAACCTTATACCATTGAACCAACTGATGGCAAAAATGAATCATTGCATTCCTACTGCAAACCAATGTGTTTACATTGAAATTATCAAGCACATGTGAAAGAAGGATTTATTATTTATTGCTTTATTACAATACAGCAGCCTTTAAATAAGGCAGGGCTTCTCAAAGTTTTTTGTAGCGGAGGGCCAAATTAAGAACTCGACATTAGACTGGGGGCTAATTTTTGTGAAAAAAATTGATTCACAGAAAGATGTTGTTTTCAATAACTTTATTTACCTGCTTGCAAATCAGGCACATGACTTTATCCAGCTTATGAGGTGCGCCAAAGTAAGCATTTGTTCACTTAGCTTGAAAGAGCCTTTTCTCCACGCCAACACATGTTTTCCTCAAAGGAGTGAGTGAGTGAGTGAGTGAGTGAGTGAGTGAGTGAGTGAGTGAGTGAGTGATCTATCTACATGAAAAGGATCATTACACACTTACACACAGCATCACATTAGTCAGTTGCTGCTGGAAGAGAAAGTATGCGAACCCTATTGTGTTACTTGTATCTCTGCATAAATTGTACAGAACATTATCTGATTTTCATCTCAGGATAAACAAAGACAGTTAAAACTAAGACCAAAAAACATTGTTTATTTATTTTTTTGAAGACAACATCCACAGCACACAGGGGACACAATATGCTAAGTCTCATGATAACGACTGCTGCAAGAGCTTATTGGAGCCAGGAGTGAGCAACCGTGGAGTCCATTCAATCTGATGAGATTGGGTGTGGTGGATGAAGCCACGCTGCCCTATGAACACATGCCACTCGTGAGTTTGCTGCTTTCAAGAAGCACCGCCTGATGTGAACCACAGCCTGCACAAAAGAGCTTTCAGGGGAGCATCCTGCTTCTGTGTTCTTGATGATTACCCATTTGAACTACTTCAATTTTCTTCTAATTGACTTTAACATTTAGTGTCTCATTAAGGTCCAGAGAAAGTCCCTCATCTTTTTATCATGTTGGTTTTTTGCTGTTTTATTTTTTACCTTGAAATTCAAAATCTTTGAAAATTGTTTTATAGTCACTGCAAATATTTTTAACTGAGTCAATAATGTACTGTAAGTTCCTGCATGTATCTGTTTAGTCTCGTGTTCCAGTGATTGCCTTTTTCTGCTTCATCCTCCAGCTGCTACAGTTTTTGTTTTGTCCCTTTTTCTTTGAGTTTCCCTTTAAGGTCCTCTGAGGTCTAACTAATCACAGAGTCTGGTCCCCCTGTTGAGGCTCAGGTTCTGTTGGAGGTTTTTAATCCTGTGCTTCCATTTAGAGGTTTTCTAGGATCTCCACTGAACTTGATAATAATAAACCACAGTGTAATGACTTGACCTGTTTTTTTGTTTAACACAATACCTATTCAGATGAATGGAGGGTCCAGCTTGTCATCCTAAATTACTGATGCCACTCAAAGACATTGACTTTATGAGCTAGTGTCAAGCATTAAAAAAGTAAAAACATGAATAGATGATAAAAAACTATAAATGATAAAACATTCAAAAGCTCTTAAAAACTATTGAACAATTGGCGCCATCAGTATGCTTCTGACTGCTGACTACTCAACCATATTAAATAAATCAGATTGCTGGATTTTCACTCTACAATATTGGCCACCATGAAGATGGATTGTTCATAAAATATTCACTTTTCCATAAAAAGGCTCTCCAGCAGTGGACCTCTGATCAATAGATGGGATTGATCATGGATCTCCTCCAGTTTCCCAGTGACAGTGTAATGATCGAGCAGAGAACAGGATAAAAAATGCAATTTCTGAGCCCTCCCTTCATGGACATATGAGAACACAGACTTTAGTTCTTGAGCTGCACTCATTTCATCCCCGCTCTGACACGTGGCAAAGAGGTCCCATATTTTCTTTGCTCCACAGGTGGCAGCGTCTAACCCCTGGACACCCACTCGCCAAATTACATCCTCCAACCATCTACTGGAGAGAAGCACCAGTTTAGGAGTCAGATCTGAGTGAGTGTTTTCTCCAGGAGCAAAAACACGGTGGATCGATTCCAGCATTGCCCACAGCACTTACTGCTATTCACAACCAAGGCACAAAAAACTATTTCGCTGGGCATGCCCTAGTGGATATTAATAATTGAAAGGTTTCTCGGCCATACTCGGTTTATTTCAGGGAAACAAGGGCCAACCAATGATTTTTAACACATGCTATTTCAGAAGGACACCTTCCCTCCAGCTCTTCTGGAAATATTACTGCAATTCTAACCAGAAACCTCCAATGAGGAATTCATTTTTCCATGTAGCAGCAAATATGATTGGAGGAGACAACATCAAAATATGTGAAGCAATCTAAATTTGGAATTTCCTGCAGAGCTGTTGGAATATCTTGGCAGACTGACTCCATCACCTGAAAACTGAGATCCAAAGGGACTTTTGGTTAGAGATGGAGTACAGTTTAGTCCGATGCTGCAAAACATGAAAGTGGCTGAATAGCAGCACAGACTCCAGGGTTACAGATAAACAACCAATGCCCAGGAAACTGTGCTCACTGCTAGAGATTCTGAGCTGGTTTCCAATTTTTTTCTGTGTGTGTGGAGGTTTTTTATCATATATCTCAGGAGAAAACAAGTAAAACATATTGATGACACTGACTATGAGGGAAGTTGGCTTATTTACAGACACTCAGCATTCCAAGTGCTGAGCTGCCGACCCGAACAGTCCAGACAAGGAGCATTCATGCACACTTACCCACTCCAGTGACGAGGTCATGATGCCCCTTTAGCACAGCGCTAACAGCTCTGCTACAACCAGGGCAGCAAAACACTCGCTACAGACCACACACTGAGCTTCGTCTCTCTGGAGCCGTCAACCGTTACCTGCTTTCACTTCTGCACAAAGGCAAGTGCATCAGCCTCACGCCACTATCAAACACTTCAACACAAATGCCCAAAACAAGCATTATCTCCTCTGTCAATGCTTTCCACCTTCTGGGGGTAAAGACAGATCTTCAGTGGTGCTTTTTCTCACCCTGGCATTGTGGTGGCTGAATAAAGGCTCCACTCCCCCCAGCATCCATGATCCACTCATTTATTAAAGAACAATTCAGGAATCTGTCTATTCTCCTATATAAAATCAGACGTTTCGGCTAAAGTAGTCCTTCATAGCCTAGCCGTCAAAAGTTGCCCACATAACAGGT
This sequence comes from Adrianichthys oophorus, assembly GCA_036245035.1. Classification (NCBI taxonomy): domain Eukaryota; kingdom Metazoa; phylum Chordata; class Actinopteri; order Beloniformes; family Adrianichthyidae; genus Adrianichthys; species Adrianichthys oophorus. The sequence continues at coordinate 25,613,163 of BSAI01000005.1, read as the reverse complement.
TCAGCATCGACAAAGCACCAAAAAACCCAGCATGCACTTTCAGGATGTAACGAGCTTTGACCTTCATCCCAATCCTGTTTGTACAAACAGTTCATCAAACAGCTTTTTGTAATCATTTTGTCAGCATCCCTTTGTTCCATCTTTCTGTTCTGAAGAAATTCTATTGTTCTGTTGGATGGATCAATCTGTTGACATAGAACTGACTCTTTCTAATCCTCTTCACTTGTGATCAAGGTTATTTCATCTAGTTTACAATTTACATCTTTTTTGAGAGCTGTAAATATACAGTTGCCTGCAGTTTTTATCGTTAAAGCGCAGCATCCAAGAACTTCTGCAAAGCTGTTTCAGCCGAAACATGGGACTGGAGCAGCAAATAAAAAACACAAGCAGCACATTTCAGTGACGAGCAGAACTGCAGACCAGAAACAAAGCTGAGCATCTCAGTGGCAGACTTGGAAATGAACCGGAGAAGTTCTTTTCATGATAAAGCAACAATTATAAAATAAAAAAACCCTCTAAGAACTTGACAATCAAAAAGTTCTGTTTGGCTCAATTAAAAAGGATATTTACATGTGGTTTACTGTGATGAATAAACTTTTGAACAGAAATGACTCGGATTTGGGTGGCACATTTAAACAGAAAACAGACATTAAAGGGCCTATACTGTAAAAAATCAACTTTTCAAAGCGGTATTTTGATCCGTATTCTTCTAAAAATCTGCACTCTGAGCACCAGTCCCTCCTAACCCATGAAAACTAGTGGGTCCTCATGAGCTGACATCACAAAGCGAGAACAGCCCCTTCCAGTAAGAGTCTGCACTGCCAGCACTGCCCCCAGGCTAACACACACACACACACACTTTCTCTACAGAGCTAGCAGTGATGCAAAATTCATTTTAAAATGCACAAGACTGTATATCTTGCGTAAGTGTCCCGTCCCCAGTATCTACCAGGTTTAACAGGTGTTTGTTGCTGTTGGATGTCGGTCTCTGTAGTGGCTGGGCTCCTTTAGGACAGCCCCCTCCTCTACCCCGGGCCGTGCACAGTCGGGCAGACGGGGGCTATCTGTGGTGTTTGCGTTGTGTAGCGATGGCCAAGAAACATTAATTCCATTTAGCGTTTAAACTTTGTGTGGTGGCATATGCCAAAGAACATTCTGGTGAGGAATCTCAACGAATGGAGCAAGCAGATGGTGATCTGGAGAAGACGGTTGCAAAACAGCAAGCAAAATATTTCCTGGAGGCAATAAGAAAGCGAGCAACAAATTAGAAGCACTGGTTTGAACATGAATTATTGAGCAAAGACAGAAAGGTGTACGTGTCTCCAGGAAAAGGATCTGCATGATTTTTTGATACGGAGATTGATGATGCTTCTAAGAGAAAAGAAACAAACATTCACAGCCAGTGCTAATCAGAACACAATGTTTTCATCATTTCAATCAATCCTGAAATGTTCATCTGCTTTTGTCTACATTTCTTGACCGAATTTCACAGCAAAATGAACCCATTAACCATCACCACTCTGCCTGTGACGGAATAAACGCCGGCCTCTAATAAATACCGGGCCAGCTGCCATATTTTTGGAATAAACGTCCAGGCCACTAAAGGCAGATGCCCAATATGTACATTCATCTTTGTAAAAATGCGGATGTTTGTTTTCATGGGTGAAATGCAGACACGCTGCCGAGGCAGGCTCACAAGGAGCGAAAGGTGGAGCCTCAGAGAACAACTCGTCTTAGATCCGGGAAGAAAAAAATGTTTACAAAAATAGCACATATTTCATAAATAATTTATTCTTTAGTGTGCCAATGGTAATTATATGATCACATATATGGATTCAGTTTACTCTGAAAGGCTTAAGAAGAGCATGGTATAGACTGAAACACTGAAACAGCATTAACTGGAATAAATAACTTCTTGGTTCTTTTGTTATCAAACATGCAATATATTTAAACATACCTGACATGTTTCAACGGAAACGTTCTGTTTTCATCAGAGTCATCACCAGGTGGTCGGTGTGACATGCAAAAAAACAGCTGATTGTCACTGAGGCGGAGTCGCCCATTCAACTTTGACAGGAGACTCCGCCCCCCGCTGTCCGCTCACTGCTGAAGGATTTTGCTCCAAGTATGGGAGAGCCTCATCTCGGTTCATGGTTGTCTGGGCTCACTTTTTGATCTCCAGTGCCTACATGATCCATCTACGATGCCTGATTTCTTCAGTGTGGATGACTTCTGCCTTTTCCCCACCCATAAGAAGATTTTCTGTGGTCTGTTATTGCTGATTTCATGTTTTCCTGAGATGCATGTTGTCGTCTTGCTCTTGTTATTCTTTTTTTGGTTTCCTTTTCACATTCCTTCCAGTGTTCTGTTTTTCATGTGATGAAATTTCGTCCTATTTCTCCAATCTATGTTTTATTGCAGGTATGACAAGGTATTTTGTAAATGTGTTGTTTTGCTCTATCTTGTCTTTTGTGGAGTTTTTGGAGTTGTCTCAGTTTTTATGTGGTTTGACCTGGATGCTGATGTGGTGGTGCTTTTTTTATGGCCGTTTGGATGCTTTCAGTTATTCCTCTGACGTATGCCAATATGACCATTCCTTTGTTCTCCACTTTATTTGTCTGTTTCTTCTTTTTTTTCCCTGCTCCAACTATTTTTGTCCTTTTTTCATTGCACATTGTGGATATCGATACCTGATCAATGCGTCTTCTACGTATTTTTCCTCTTCTTTTCTGTCCTCCTTGTTCGTTCTTTATGTGACAATCAGCTGTTTTTATGCACATCACACCCGACCATCTGGTGACCACTCTGATATACACAGAATGTTTCAGTGGAAACATGTCAGATATGTTTCAATATTTCGCGTGTCTGATACTGGTACTATAGACACTATGGACTTTATCGTATTGAACTGGAATAAATGTTGGTTGGTCTGTCTATAAAGCGTGATCAAGCAGCTTTAAATTACTGGCCAAGCCTATTGCGACGGTCACAAATGCAACTGCCACTGAGCTGTGGTCATCAGCAGAATCTTCAAGATTAGCTGCCACCACTTGATTTTCGTTGATATATCGGTTTGTTTATGAATGCAGATTACGGTAGTCATGTGGCCATTATGCATCGGAGATGATGCCATTACGAAATCAGGCAACAGCTGGGCGACCACAGTGTGGTGGCAGCCGGGTCGGTGCTGGCAGCAGTTCTAACTAGACGATGTGTAAATGTCTCTGGATGGCAGCCATCCAGGGAGGTGGCAGTCTGAAATTGGCCGATCATCAGATGATTTTGGGAACCCTACCATCAGTCAGTTATCACACTACTCCTTCCTGCCAACCGCCAGCCACTGGACTGCCACCGCACAATCTCCAAATGTGCTCGGGTGGCCACTGACCGATGTCAAGAGATCGTCCAGTCTCCATTAAATTTAAACTTTTTATTAAAACCTCTAATGATGACTAATGATGATGATGTTTTTGGTGTTTTAACATGTTCTGTAGCATTTTTGTGATGATGAAGAAAATATATAAAGAAAATTTTGCTTAAAATTACATTTCTGAGTATTTTTTTTCTAAGTCATTGTGAATCAAGATGCTGTTGGAAAAAGATCGTATTTGGGACCTAGTTAATGTGATGGGCAGGCCACAAGCTCCCTGCTCTAAGCTCTCCGCAACAGGGAGGGAAACGGAAGCACAGGTTCTCTGCGTCAACGGTCCCACCCACAACTCAACACATTTTTGATTTTGGCTTAAAAACGCTGCATATTCATAATTAAAAGTCCACTGGGAACACTTTAAAAAATCAAAGTTTGAGTGGAACTTTAAGTAAAGTTTCCATTTTTCAGCAAACATGCGCATCTTACTGTTGTTCCCTTTCAACAAGCTTAAACTCTATTCCTCTTTCACCTTTGTGATTAAGAAATGGTCAAATCCAAGAGAAATGTTTGAGATCCAAAGTGTACCATTTTAGTCATCACAAGGATTGGTATTCAGGTTAAACACCAAAGGTAGCTGATGCCAAGTTATGCAGAGTTCTGCTTCCTTTAGGAAAATCTATCATCTTATGTACAAAATGTATGTTTACTTAACATGATCTTACAATGTAAACCTTCAGATGATCACCCACACATCCACACATTATGCTGTGCCTTCAAATTTCCATCACACAGGTAAAAAGAAAAAAAAGGCCAAAGGTGTTCCTGCAAAGCATTCGATGGCTGAAGGTTTTTCCTTTTCAGATCTAGAGCAGGTCGTCATACCTTTCTTTCCTTGAGGTTCTTTGCAGTTTTCATGTATGCAGGGCCCCCAGGATGACCACAGGGAGAGCACACAGTGATGCTGGCAGGGAACTGAGCAGCTTTGGACAGCCAATGGGGGCTCGATTCTATCACACAACCTGCCATCCACAGGCCTGGACACTGAGCAAACAGGAAAAGAAAACACAGTGAAGGAACGAGCAAGCTCAAGTCACACCACACAGGCAGCATTAGGGTGTGTGTTTGTGCGGAATTGAATATACAATTGTTGTACAAGTGCTTGTATCTTTTAGACTGGAATCCTAACAGAGGCTTGCACTAGATGCTATGACAAATGACAGAGAGGCCTCAGTGGTATCAGGCTGTAAGAATGGATATAATTCCTCTGAGGCACATAGAATAGTGTGGAACTTCAGAATGCACTGCTAAGGACTGCTTTAGCAAATCTTAGTAGATAGAGCAAGCATGGAAGAAAGCTGAAGAAAATTAGCTCATGTGATTTCTGACCCATGAGAATATGAAATGAAAGGTGAAAACAAATTATGGGACTAAACAAAATCTGAACCGACACTAGAAAGTGCAGATATCCTAAATCGAGATAAATCATAAGTAATTCATCACTGAGCATGGCTGATATTTGCAGATCACAGACAGCTAAGCAACATTGTTTCACGTGCAGCAAAATAGTGTATTTTTTTCTTTTGCAGCTCGAGACCACAGCGATTCTCTTAATCAAATATTCAATTTTGATGCACCTTTGCACATCAATGAGAAGCAGCTTCGCATATAAATGATCCAAAAATTCACTAAAAGTCCATTGAGCATTTTTACCTTTCCTCCCATAGTAATTTGCATGTCATTTGATCCTTTTTTGAAAACATAAAAAGGTGTTTACTCACAAAGAGTGATAAAAAGCAGCTCAGCTCTTCCATCTGGTTAGTCCTGTCCTTACAGTTTACATTTAACAGGAGCTTGTTCTGGTCATTTTATTTTAGTAACAGGTTTGTATTCACAAGAATTGTGAGGGTCATGCTGGGGTTTCAGTGTTGATCTCGGCCCTTGCTTTCATCTGGGTCACTGCTGCAGTCATCCAAATTCTGTTCACACATTGAAAATGTACAGACACCTCGGCTTTCCTCTGAGTGTGTACGATGGGTTAAAAGGGGGTTAAACTGTTGAAACACATCAGGGATTTAAAAAAAGAAGACCAAACTGTGCAGACTGAAGCCAAATGTTTTTTGCCCTTTTTTCACAGTGCAAATAAAAAGTTTGTGCCTCCCTGAACTGATGCTACAACAATAAGAAACTCTGCACTCTGCCTGATGAAGAGCTGTGGTTTTGCAAGCATCCTCTGCAGTGTGCAAGCATGCATCTTTTTTTCTCTTTGCTCATTTTCCACAAATAGGTGAGGAATACAAAACACCAGCTTTTTAATTTGCACACAGCTGAGTGATGCTGCTAAACATTGTCATTCAGAATTGAGCAATTAGATGTTCTACTCACATCCAATAATCAAAAATCCTGGACAAACATGTAATTATCATTACAGATCTCTGCATATTCACCATTCTCACTGCATACAGAGAGCAGGGCAGCCTGATTTAAACTGCTGTTTGTTTTCTTCTTCCTCTAACATGGAAAAAAGTTCATATTTCACATGAAGCTGGGGGATGTGATCTGTTTCTGTCAGGTCTAAAAATAATATATATATATATATATATATATATATATATATATATATATATATATATATATGCATTTTTGACAAGAAATGAATTATTTTTAAATGCCTGCTTTTCAGCTTAAGTACAATGTACCCTAGTGAGCTGCTGATTAAAATAACAATATTTTAGGTTTGAGCAACAATTCTGGAGAATTATGTAGATTTTTCCCCTTGTAAGCAACATAATATTCTGCTACAAGAATTTACTTGAATAATTTAACCCACATCTCTAAGTTAGCTTGCAATGTATTAATATTGTATCTCCTGAGATGGCATGTGCTTCAAGCAAGCCCAGGGTCAGCTCTGGTAAAGATAGTTCGTTTTATTTGTTTAATTTTCTTTTCCTTACCTTCCTTCCTGTGATGGGGGGCTGAGTCATCGGGGACATGGACACAGTAGGTCTTCCTGGTCTGGATGCCGGCTCCGCACAGACTGCTGATATTAACCTGTCTCTGGTCCTGCTGCCCCAGTAAGGGCAGAATGTGGCATTCACCCCAGTCAGTGCTCCTCCACACATACCTGACAGAAGATGGCAGCACATTTGCTTCTATTTAAAATGTCTTTAAAAAACAAATTTTGTTTGTCTGTTTTAAACAACATCTGTTCAGAGCTTGCACTTAACAAGGATCCAGCATCCACAAACACGGGAGCATGACACTCACTTAAACTCCAACAAAGCACAAAATAGGACATAAATTGGAGTGTGCATTCTCCGGCAAGAGCCTCTCATGTGAGAAGAGGGAGGTATGATTTTACGATTTGAAAACTTCTAAACAAATGTTTGGTTTCTGCTGGAAAGACTGCACGGGTGCAGAAAGCAATAATATGTGAGGAGATTAGCAGAACAACAGCCTGTAGTAATCTATGAAATGCTTAATTTTCGTAATGAGTTTTCCATAATCGTGTAAGCCCTCTGCTTGCAGGCACTCGATGTAAATTTATCAAATAAAGCAAAATTAACCAGCAGGGAATGCTATTCCCTACTTACTGCTTTGTTTAGTGTGTGTTTTATTAACTAAAGCCTTTTTTTTTAACTCAGATGGCTTTAAAACAATGAGTCTGGCAAACGTTGCTTTTTCATCCAAGTCAAGTCAAGTCGCGCCTGGTTAGGTTTTTTCCAACAGCATGTCTCATGTTTCTCTTTGGGGATATCCCAGGAAATGCTTTTAACAGGCTAAAATGTGGTATATTGTTGAAATGTTCAGTTTTTTTTTTTACAATTTATCCTATTATTGTCCAGATAAAAGTCTAAAATCATATTAAGAAACTATGAAAACAGTCATAATTTGTTCATCACTTCCGCTGAAGTACCTGGGGCACTTTGGGAGTAAGTCTCCAATTATGTTGCAAGCTTCTTTTTCCTCAAGGGGAGGACACAGCTTCCCCCCTCCGTGTGGGATCTGTGTCGTGATGCGTGACCGAACTCGGAAACCGGGAGACAGGTCGGTGGACCGGCAGGTCTTGGAGCAGGGACTCCAAAGTGACCAATCAGATGTCTGACAGTCTTTGGGCATCACGCAGGCCTGGAATGTCAGGGGGGAGCTGTCCTTGGTACACAAACTGAAGATTGAGAAGACTACATTACACAGTCTGACAAACTCAGAAACTTTTATCACGACATAATACCAGCCATTTGAATTTAAAAAGTTCTCTTTGAAGCAAAGAAAAGTCTAGTAGCTGCTGTCTAACTGATGGTTGTGGAATAACATTGGTTACATACATGAAGGCATTACAGAACAGCATTTACCACAGAGATTTCAGGTTCAAAACGTTCTCAGGATCTTTCTCACATCACAGTTATCTTTACATATAAGTTTAATGGAAGGCTGAAAGTTGAGGAACTGCTCAACTTTTATTCAATAACGTCTTTTAGGCTTTATCGTTCTGTATGTGAACAACTATGACAGACAGAGGATTTCTGCTCTGACGGCAGCCTTGTCCAGATGTGCAGTCCCAGATACAAAAGTGAGTAAGGAACAAAGGCCATTAGCTTTGCTGCATTTTCATCCAGGAATGGGCAGCAACCTGCAGCTGAATAAACAGGTTTTGTTGGAGATGTACAGATGCAGTACCCGTCAGCTTGCGTACGTTTGGGATTTTAAAGCTGTTCTCCTCATTTGTTGGCGTATATATTTTAACAGATAGATTTGTTGTGCAAAATGTCTTCTTGAATTTTTGCTAATGCAGTGAGTAGTGTCTGTAAGTCCAGCTATAAATTACCAGACAGCTGACCAAGACTACAGCTGTCAACTGTTATGCAGTCAGAAGAGACCTTGGAATATCAAACTTAAAGTATTTCTTAACACCGTAAAGACAGAGACAGATTTAATTATGAGCCACTTCATTAAATTCTTCAACAAGTCCAGAGATGTTAAAGCTGATGTCAGGATTTAAAGATTTGTCAGGAAACTGAATAGGATTCAACCAAGGTCAAAGGAGAAGCAAGAAGCAGAACTGCTCATCATTAAATTGGAACCGAGGGAAGCTTTCTCAGATGACCTTCAGCATTAAAACAAGTAAAAAAGGTGATTCCTTTAAAAAGTACAGTAGGTCACACTACTTAAATGCATCTCTTGACAACAATGTCCTTGGGTGGGAGAAAGGCTTTCCCAATGAACTCTAAACTACTGTATAAAACGTCTGTTCTTTCTAAAAGCTTGCAAGCCTGTGAAGTTTCATTTGTGAGTGTGTTTATCACCAAGGCAGAGAGAAAAGACCATGACTGGACTTTATACAAATGTGACATGAATAAATAACTGTTTATACAGATTTTAAAAGCTGAAAGTATCAGAAAACCACTAAGAATTAAAGTTGCCAAGAGGAAGAACTGAAACCAGGTCTCCCATCCCAGCCCTGGACCACTTGGTCCAAGAAGAGTTGTATTTACTGAGACATTCGACCTGGTCCTTCAGACTCTGCTGCTTTTTTTTTTTTTTTATCTCTGCCATACCTACCTCCAATTACCTGGATCAGGTGTGTTCCACCCGTTTCAAACAGAAGTAGGAAAGTTGCCCCTGAGACCATCAGTTGACACCCCTGCACCACACAATCTTACCACCAACGTCATTATAAATGAATTTCACACGTTTGTGGCATCAGAGGACCAAGAAACCAACCATGGAGGGATCAAGACACTGATTGCAAAGAACCAGGAAAAAAAAGAACTACATAAGTTGCTCAGTAATAGATCTAGAATGTCCAAAAGCTCAAACCTATACAAGTGCTGCCAGCTTTCGTTCATAAGTTAGATGGAAGGGTTTAGGAACACTGAACAAAAACCATCTGATGATCAACAAATCAGGAAGAAGACTCAACACTGCAGCCTATGTTCTTAAGACCTGGCGTCCACATACATAGATATCTCATGTGAGGTTATAGTACCAGAGCAGTTAATCCTGTTTATCTGAGGCCCTGTGACTACCTGTGTAGAGAGTTAGCTCAAATTTGAGCTTGGGTCTTAAGAGGTTACGCCTTTTTTTCTCAAAACTTGGAAGGTCTCACCTGACAAGTTTTGACACCAAACACACTGGCTATAAAATTCTCTGTCATACTGCCCCTCTTCTGGATCATTAACTCCAAGAAGAGGACTCAATTTTGGTATAGATGGAAGCAAACATTTCTGTTGAACTTTTTGAAATGTCTGCAATGGCAATTGTATAGGTAGATGATATTGATAGGACAGACTGCCCCAAAAAATGTGTTCAAAGTTGCAAGATTAAACTTAGCACAAAGCACATGGTGAAATAGTTATTATTATGGCCCGCAGCAGCAGTCCCTGACTGTAATGACCATATTGTTTTCACAGTTGTAAAAATGTCTGCGCCTTTGAGTCAGAATTTGACCCCCC
>BSAI01000005.1:25589664-25603244 GCA_036245035.1 Adrianichthys oophorus | reverse complement strand
TTTGAGAAAAATGGACAGAAAATGTAAAACCCCAGACTTTAAACGACTGTTACTGACAAGCAGAAAGTTCGGTTCTTCATTATGCCTTAATATTTTTTATATTCACAAATGCTGTTTGGAGTCACTGTCTGCAGTGACAGCTGATAAGAAGCCTAATAAATGTAGATCAAGAATGTCCGGTATTTCCCCAGTATCCACTGCTGGACTGCAACTCGTCTTTTTGAAAAAAAGATTTATAATCTCAATGTTTGAATGTTTCAAGAACAAAAGTTTATTAAATTCTTAAATTATAATGGGAGTTTTTTACCCCAAATCTTTTTGATTTAATATGACTGAATGGCACTGAGTCCATTGAATAAAGTTAAATTCGTGTTGCATAGTGTGAACTACATTGGATTTTAATGCTCAACAATTCTTTATATGAATTGTGATGGCACCTTTGTAAATCATTATATTTTCTGCTTAGTTTGGTGTTTTTGAAATCTTTGTGTGGTTAGATGTGGACTGATGTTTTAAAATCCCATGCTGAGCTGAAAAGAGAACTGGAAAAGTGTCTTTGTGGTAACACTGCTGCGAAAAACTTTATTTGAAATGAAATGGTTGTTTGAATGAAGTTGATTATTAATACAGTTTAAAATCTGTCAGTGATAGAGTTCTGTGGGGGATTTAAATGCAGGACAAAAAACTTGGTGTCTTGGAGTCTTCATTGATTTCCATTCATAATTTTCTAAACACATTTGCCGGTATACTTATTTCAGGGTCAGAGAGTTGCTGGAGCCTATAACATCGACTGCAGGAAGAGGGCAGGGTCACCTGGCTTCAACACAGACACAGACAACCAAACACACTTGTATTCACACATTGGGGCAATTTAGAGTTTCAAATCAACCTATGAAGCATGTTTTTAAACTGTGGGAAGAAACCGGAGTGCATGGAAAAAAGAATATGCATAGCCAACACATGAAGCCTTCATTTAAAAAAAAAAAAAAAAAAACCAAAAAACAGAGAAAACCAAAAACTCAACTCTCCTGTGCCATCAAAAGCCTGAGAGTGTCATTGCAAACTGGAGGAGATATGCAAGAATCTTGTGAGCAAAACAAACCTTGATCCTAAACACTCAAATAAGTAAAAACAACCATATTTGAAAACAGAAACCCAATGTATTTGTGACTGAAGGAAAGACAGAACAAAGCTGCACACAAAACATGACTAATGATAAAAAAAAAAAAATAAAAAAAAAACTTAAACAGCACTATTGACAAAAGGAATCAACTCAAATCCAAGTAAACACTGGAAATGTCCATACAGACGTAACATTAGAGATGCGGTACCAAAAACGATATGGTTTAGTACCGGTGCCACGTCATCAATTTTTACTGGATCGATAAGAGTCAGCCTTAACGGGATTGTAAACAGTACCGGCATAGTGGCACAACAGCACAGACACGGCGTGCACTACTTTGTTTCTATGTGGTTTAAAAAGACGAGCCACCTCCCCGTCTTTCCTCGCTGCTTTTGCCTTCCGGTTCTAATGTGAGGGGGAGGGGCTGCTCACGCTCTTTCAGAAAAATATTTCTCTGCTGACAAGTGACAATAAACACACACTCCAAAATGTGGTTGCATTTTTCCAGAGGAGATGCAGACAGCGATGGCTCTCAGATGTAACAAAAACGTGGCTTGCAAAGACAGTAACAGCAGTAAGCTGTCCAAACGCTGTGCTAAAATACCCCAGATTCTAACGGAAAGGTGCGCAACGTTTGACCTTCCAAGTGAAACAACTAGCGCTGCTATTGTTTCAACAAGTGGATATGCTAGAGGTACGAAACATTGAGGGGCTGTAAGCAGCAAAGACTTACAATGTGTTAATGTGTTATGGCGTACACACTAATGTATGCCATAACTGCAACTGATCCATCAACCTGCAACTGAAGTGCAGGTTCAAGAAGATTACTGGAAAAAACACAAACAAGGCATCTCCGACATAAAACTGATGTTAAGCTAAACATTTTACTAAATGAGCACAAACTGCATTTTCACTGTCATGTTTATGTATACAATGCCATGCTATATTCATGTTATTTTAGTCTCAGGGTTGCAAACGTATACAATCTGTTACAGTGTTGACACAAACAGCTCCCACTAACCCTTCTGTCCTCATGCTTATTTATATGAATCACACTCATGATGAAAATTATTAGGCATCTCTTTAATTGTAGCTGCAAGGAATTGTAGGATGGAATTATCTCCTTTGATCCAAAGTTTATTGTGCCAGAGGCTTTAATAAATGAAAGCGCTGAAGATCTTCTCCTCATCTTCTCAGAGAATACAACCAGCACTTATCACAGCCATTTTTGGAGTTTGGAGTTGAAAAAAAAAAAAAAAAACGGATAAAGAAGAACAGCAACTGGAAATAAAATTTGAGCAAATCCAAAAAGGAGTAGAAACCGACACAAAAATGTTTTAGTTAACATTTTCTCATTTGAAAACCAATTAAATATATATATATATATATATATATATATATGACCTTTTAGTGGTGAAAAGTGAAATAGCCGTCCTCTCAGAAAATTTGAGTCCTGAACATCGACTGCATCTGAGAACTGGACTGAGTGTGACATCACCCATAAAAAAGTGGACAGCAGGATCCACTTAATTTCATTGAAGCTTCTAATTGGTCAGTTTGTAACTTAAATAACTTGAACTACAGAAAAAATATCAATGAAAGAAATGAGGATCAACAAGAAGATGTTAACAAAGGTATCAGAGCAAGAATGGTTATTCTGACCAAAAGAATGACTGAGTAACAGCTGTTTATTTCTTTATAGAAGTCTATGGGATTTTGGATTCTTGGAGCGTTCTTTGAACGTTGGGGGGAGAGGCCACTCAGTCCAGTTCTCATATATTGGTAATGTTCCTTCAAGAAACTTCTCTTTTGTACAAGAATTTTGACATTTTATTTTGTGGTTGGCTTTGCCTTTTGAGTTTACTCCTCAACTCTCTGTTTTACCATGTACTGAACTCTACCATAAAGCCTTAAATTGACATAAAAACATATTGTCCCGCTGAGAATGTGACTGATGAAGCATACATATGCAAATACACCTGCACACAGCAGTCCTCTGGCTAAATGGTTCCACAAATGATTGTTTTGATTAATAAGAACTTAGGAAAAGAAATATTGTTTGGGTCTGATCACAGGTTTGTCAGAGATTGACTGCTTCCAACACTACAGTCACTGTTTACTGAAAGTTGCTGCTACAACTGATGTTTTTAAAAGAACAAATGTGCTGTTCATACTTCAGATTATTTTTGGAATAATTAGGATAACAGATGCATGCTTCAGATACCGAGTTTGTTTGATTGATTTTCGTTTTGTTTGTCTCTTGTGTTGAGGTGGGGGTCCTTAATTGACTGTTTAAGTGTTACAGTTAATATGTATTGTGGCACCAACAAGATCCAAGTGGAGCAACGGTTGGTTAAGCAGAATAATGAAAATAATAAGCATTGTTTTTTTTTTTAATCATTTAGCAAAAATCCTCCTGCAGTTAGAATTATATAGATTAACAAACAGGTTTCATCAAGTATCATACTAAAGAGACCTCCAGCACAGAGAACTTATTAAATTGTGGTTATGCTGAGAAACTAATAACATTGTCCAGTTTCACCCCAGTGGTATTAAAACTGTTACACATCCTGAGTGCTTCTCTTACACAGATCCTGCAATAAGTCACCGTGTGCTTTTCAGTTTCTCAAACAACTATATTAGTCATGTAATAACAGCTCATTTTGTTTAATATGGGCAAAATAATTAGTAGGGTTATTAGGATGCGAGCACGATGCTCCTTTTAAAAATTTACTCCATAATACTTAGACTAGAAGAAAGCATAATGAGGGAGAATTCATGTGGGAGGTTCAAAAATTCAAAAGCTCCTCTCTTAGTAAAACCTTGCTAATCAGGTACTGTACAGTAAGTGGTCCCTTTGCACTGATGCCATAAAAGCCAGTAAAGTATTCAGGATGACATCTTTTGATTACTGAATGTGCAACAAGCTGCAGAAGTTCAAACCTCTTTGTCCAAACAGAGCAAAACAACTCTATTAAGTATGAGATCTAATGTACTGATCGCTCTGTATGGATGTAAAGCTCACGGCTGTGAATTCTAAAACAATGTGAACCAATAAAACACCTCATTGAGCCATGATATAATTGAAAGGCTGTTTCTCATGTGCTGGCCTCAGTGGATGGCAGTTGGGAATTGATTTCAACGGCTGACTAACAGTGCCACTTCACACTACTAAGATGGTATTTAGTGGCATTTAGACAATAGACCATAATATAGATAACAATGATTTTCTTTCCCACTGAAGCGAGAGAATATGTTGTTAAGGCCTGCGTGTGTACAACAAACTGTGTGTGTCTGTGTGTGTGTTCCAGCTTGAAGTCTCAGTCCTTTCTAACACAATCTAAATACCAATGTAAGCGGAAAACACAGGGAAAGGGGAGCACCACTTGACATTTGACACAATAACACCCCCCTCCCCCGCCAATATGCCACTAAAACACCAGCTCTTCACCATAACTGAGAACATCAAAACCAAAAAGTCAACGCCATTGTGGTGTAAAAACACTAATTTGGTTAGTTAAATCGAATAATAGAAATCAAATGAATATCCACTTAAAATGAAATGTTGACTGATCCAATGCACAATAGTTTTTTCTTCTATAGCATGTTTAAGTATTATTTTTAGTAAAAAAAAAAATAAATAAAAAAAAAGGTTTCCATTCATTTTTAATGTACCAATTGTTAATTTTGCTAATGAAAGTCTCACCTTTGCTCAGTCCAACTCATTAGTTCAATCAGAATAGAATACAATGTAATTGGAGGAATTCTGAAAAGAACAAAACTGTTTTTTTTTTCTTAATTAAATGAGACAGAATTGTTAGTCAACTGAAATAGAACTTGCAAATTAAACTAAAAAGTAATCAGTATTTTGGATGTGATTCAGATATCTGTATGTACGTGTCTTGATATTTGTTTTTATTTGTTGTACGTTATTTATCCAGGCAGAGATGTTTAAGGACAAGTTCTTTATTACAAACACGATCCGGCCCAGATATAGGACTTGTAGGAATCCTTTTTTTGAATTTTGCAAAAAGTTCAATTTACTTATTTTTAAGGTTCTAAATGTGACAGTTCTAAAAAAAAAAAAAAAAAACAATGTGACAGTGCTGCCTGATCCCTCCTGGTGACAAATGTAAACCCATGGAAGCAGAGGTCATGTTATCCTACTTTTAACAATTCTAGGTTTGAGTCCAGAGATAATTTTAGAAAAACACTGAACTGTTTAGTTCACATAAGAGTTCAGCTCGCATCAACTCTTGAAAACACATCTTGTGCTTCTCTGCAGTTTAATACACACCATGGATGCAAACAAACCATTCATTCTTTTACAAATGTATGTGGAGCACATCATATGAAAGTTCTACCTCATAGTTTTACATTTACTGTCATTTATCACTTTTAAGTCAGACTGATTCCAAACAATGTGCCTGGTGTAGCATGCTGATTTAAATGCTTAATACAAGTGTAAACAAGTTAAAATGTAAACCCTAAATGTAAATGTAAACTGGAATATAAAGATGTAAAAGTTAAATCTGACTAAATCTAAACACAGGATTTTATCTGTTAAACTACACTCAAGCTCATTTGAATTAATTACATGCATTGCTTCTTAAGCAGTAGTTAGGCATTAATATTTTAATGACAGGAAAAACTGGAATGTTTTGCCATTGAAAGTAGGCTTTTGGTGGATTATATTTACCCTACACATAGACAGCATGTTGCTGGAGACTTTGTGACTTGTGTTGTACTGGCTCAGAGACTGAACAGCTTCAATTTGTTGTTGGAACATTCTCTTTGATTTATTCCTTCTCATATGATTCTTTTGTTGATTTACCATTTTACAGTTTGTCTTTGTGAGGATGTCTGATAAGTCAAGTCGTCTTACATCTTTTAAAATATGTTCTCTTTCCTTGTTTATTTTGTAATAAACATTAAATAAAAACAACAAAAAGTAATTGAAAGTATCCCACCTCAGCATAGAGTTTTTGCCATCACTTCTGGTGCAGCGAACATGTCGTGTCTGATATCCCACTTCCAGCTCCCATGACATCGGGTTCTTGATGTGTGCGTGGTTGTGATGATGTGAGTGGTGGTGAAAAGCCATGGTGTGTAGTGTGACGGTGTTGTTCTCATTGGAGTTGGCACTATAATCCAAAATGGTCCTTCCGTTTAAGATGGCATCCTTGTGCTGTGGGAGTCTGCACTCACTCCAGGCTCCGACTTTAAGGCTGTACTGGTACTCCCCTTCAGCAATGGAACAGTCCACTTCATTTGTGCAAGTTCTGGTCTCAGTGAAGTTAGGGCAGTTCGCCCCTCCATACATTGGTGTGGCCAGGACGTGTCGAGTCCGGTGCTGCAGGCCAACACCACATGTTTTGCTGCAACTTGACCAAGATGTGAAATCTGAAACCACACAGTCCTGGGGACATGGGATGAGGCACGCCTGCTCCACGGGTGGTTTGTGTGAAAAGAACTCACAGATCCTGGAGCTGACTGCAGTCCGGTTTGAGGTTCGCACACAGTAGATGGAGCGCCTCTGAATGCCATGCTGCGCTGTAATGCAGTCAGCAGTCCTCAGTCTGAGCTCATTTGACAAGAAGGGAATGAGAAGACATTGTCCCCAGTCAGAGACGTCCCATTCAAAGAGGTCCTGGTGCCAGTCGCACGCCTTATAGCACTGCCGCTGGCTTTCAGGTTTAGGTGTTTGCCGGCAGTGGGAATGATGGCTGGACCAGCCATCCACATGGACACACCATAGTGTTCTGGTCTGGATCCCACCAGAACCACACTTCTCACCAATACACTGACCCCACTGGCCTGTAACAAAGAAAGCACAGAGAATGCACTGCAATTAAAAAGCTGTGATTGAAATTGCAGCTACCACGTGGTTTCAAATCAAGCATAGTCCAAGGTCATTCATTTAACCTCTGTGATTGCTTCATTCATGAAATGAAGTAGAAAGGAGCAAAGGGATGCAAAGTAATCACACTACTGGAATACTTTAGAGTTAAAAGGGGGAAAGAAAGGTTAGCCACGAGATCCAGATTATCTAATAAACTCCTTGTTTAGGCCCTAAACAGCAGAACAGTTGCATAACTAAAAACTCAAAAGGTTATAGATGGAGAGTAAAGTAAGAGTCAGGCATATAAGGGGTGATATGATTTGAAGAGAAATATGTCCTGTAAGAATTGAAATGGAGCTTTGGCTGCAGTTATTACTTAGTTAAGGAAAGTTTGGTAAATTCTAACTGGATTCTAACTGGATTCATGAATTCAATGTGCATGGCAGTTCATCTTTTCTCGTTCTCACTGTTTTGCACATTCTTTATTATTCAAATGTGCTTTTTTTTTTTTTACAGTGCATTGTGTTTATGTGTTTTTATTGGCTGAAGACTAAAAACTGTATATATGATCCATAGTGACCAACAGTCCCGCTTAGTCAGAGTATGACAGTAAAGTCCAGTGAGATTCTGCAGTCGCTACGAAATTGTCAGTGAATTTGAATAGTGAAACAATTGTATCTATACATCAAATGTAATTAAAATGTCCAAATAAAACAAACTATGGCACCCCTGAGCTTTAGACAGACAGACTTCAATTAAAAGATGGGTAATACTTTCTATGTATCAAAAAAAAGTCTTAACAATAAAAATAGTATGATGGTTTGATGAGGTCGACTGATATGAAAAGCCTCAGTAACATTTTCATCAAACTCTGTTCTATTCCATACTTAAGAGTTAGTTTATATATTTTAAGTCAATGATACAACCCCCCCTCTCCCCTCCTCAGCCTTTGTGTGCCCGAATGACCCCAGAAGTTGCAATATTTTAAAGACGTTCCCACAGTAGGGTCGCTCATGGCAAGGTTTTCCTAGGGCAAGCGAGATGAAGGATGATTCAAATGATATCATCAAGAATTTAGTCTCCCACTGAAACCTTACGCTGGAGCCAAGAGGAGGGGCTTGGTGGTGAGCACCTGAGGTCTGGACAGAGTAAGCCCAAACTAGTTGCTAGGAAACGTGGATCAGGCAGCAGATGAAGGAAGAGGCTTTAGAATTACAATCCTCCAAATCCCTTCTACCAAAATTTCCTCCAAGCAGAAAATTAATCCACCCATTTTCTAAACCTGCTTGTGGTTGTATTCACTTGTCACCATTGTGTAACAGCTTGGTTTCTCAGTTATAGGTTTACTCTTTGATGAAGGAAACAATATGCATTCATAGTAGGTTTGCATTTGTTTATTGATTTGTAATGTTTCCTACCTCTCCATTCTGGTACCCAGATGACAGAATGGTGACCAAGGCCTTCACTTCCTGTTTATGGAGCTTGGACAAATAGAAGTAGAGGGGGGAGGCGGGTTTCGATTTTTTTGATTACCTTTTGGTTTGTCATGGTGGGAATTGTTTCATATTGTATGTTTTTTTTCCAGGAGTTTAAATGTTTGGTTTTCAACAGACCTGGATCTTTTGCTGTGTCTACTTTGATTAAAGTGGCTGGAGCCTCTTCCGGTCACTGTTGGGTAAAGACAATGGAAAATGAGACCCAATGATAAGGCCATACATTTGTTCCTTAGTGCCTTCTCTCTCAAAACATGACACTGTTAAATATGATTTTCTTAATGGAAGATTCGAAGAGGAGTTCTCTGAAAGAACTATGTTATTTTCTGACTTTCAGTCAGATGCATACACTATGCATGTGTCAGTCTTTGTTGAGGCATGGCAAAAGTGTATGCTGGTAATCAAAAATTAGTTTCACACATTAATGTACAGTTACTCTGTTCTAAAGCTTCTCTAATTTATTTGCTTGACCTTTTTGTCATTATCTTCAAAACAAGTAGACATAAATCAGTTTACCTAAAAAATCCAACCAATTAGCTGATGTTATGCAGTTATGTGTCAGTCATGTTCTTTTCTTAGCCAGATCTTGTGCAGCATGCAGTGCACAAGATAATTTGATTCATTTCTTCTAATTTGAGTCAAATTGGTGTAATAATGTGATCCTACTGCTCCCTAAATTGCTTTTGAATGACAACATGCTAAAAGTGTTCCATGGGTTTCAATGCCAGCAAAATCTGTTGTCAACACTTTGTTTCCTGGCCAACAACTAACATTGCAAAACAGCTCAAGGGTTCAAAATTCTAAAGAGCAGACTCCTTTCTTAGTTCACCAAAGTGAGCTTTTCTGTTATGTCTTTGCAATGTTAATGAGAGACACCAACTGCTGTCATTTAGCTATTTTTCTTTCGTGAAGTTTAGCTATTTCTTATGTTGGCTACCTTGCATTTTGTATGGGAGAGGCTGCAGTTTAAAAAAAAGAGCACAGAGGGAACTGAACCAAAAAATGTGCTTTTAAAGTTTCATAAACAACTTGGCTCATTTAAAAAGCAAAATTAATTCTACGTTTAACCATAAAGGATGTGAATTGGCAGTTTGTGTTCACCCAATAAAGATATTTCCAGCTTTTTGAAAAGCAGAGAAATATTATTTCTGTCAGGAAAAGCTAAAGCCATGAAATTACACTCACATTAAAGTACATACCTCGATTGTTTTACATTGTCTTTGCATACAACTAAAGTTTAAATCCATGAAATGTAATCCCGTGTTCCAACAAAACAGTTGTGTGTTTTCTTTCTTTCCCCTGAATTATATAACTATGTAACTGTTGTTGAGGTTACATTCACACATCTTGGAGAGCAGGAACTGTCTTATCTCTGACACATTCTATTTTTACATACAAAAAACTTATGTTTAATGTCATTTTTTTTTGTAAACTGAAACAGGAAAAGAATACAAATAAAAAACTCAAAACATTCAAAGGTCTGAACACGATCTAAACATGGTTTGAACACAGTCTAAAATTGATATGCTGCCAAGCTTTCACATTTTATAAGTAAAGAGGATGCCAACTAAATGACACAGCAGACCCCAAAATTCATCCAGCCAACAGGGAGCCCAGGCTATTGACTGTATATAGAGAACTGGACTGTTTTATCCCTCCCCTCTCGCGTCTCAAAAAGGAAGCGCCCACTGGACTCAAAAAGCAGAAATCCCATAGACTTTGATAGGGAAAAAAACAGCCATTTAGTCAGTCATTCTATTTGTCAGAATAAACATTCTTGTTCTGATCCCTTTATTTTAACATGTTCTTGATAATCCTCCTTTTTCACTCTCCTGACTGGAGAGTGGTTATTATAGAAATGATGACTCAGGCTAGCCACTGGTTCCAACATGACGTCCATATCGCAAAAAAATGGTGACTGAATTGACTTCATTTTGTTGGAAACGGAAGTAAACCATTTTCTATGGGTGACATCACACATGCTTGGTTCAGTTTAACTCATACAGTCAATGGCTCAAACAGCTGAATGACCAGCACATGGCAGGAGCACGGCACACACTGAATAAGAATACAAAATCTAATTCCTGCCAAATGACTCCAACAATATCCAACAGGCAGATGTGAAAACATTTTTGCCACAGAAAGACATGAACAGCTGTCCTGCAAAGTTTTATGATGAAAACGTTAAGCCTGAAATCCTTTAGTTCTATGGTGCTCAGTTTGGCCACATGTGTGTGATGTGTATGTGTGATTGATGGAAATTTGATTGGGTGTGACTCTGCTCTGGGGTGCCAGGACAGCCAGCTAAGACAAGCACAAGTTCATCTTTTAAGCCCTGAATAATCACTTTCTCCATCTGTCAGCATCAGCATCTGTTTGCCGCTCAGGTGGGGCAGTCGCCCAAAGCTCCTTTATTCCTGTAGCCCTAAGTTGCCTCTCTCACCTCAAGGTGGGGGGGTGTTCTGGTACCCCTGGGGGTTTGTGCTCTTTTCACCAGTCTGTTTGTCCTTAAAATAGACTTTGTAATGGAGGAAAAGAGGATGAATGGACACTGGAACAGGCACAAAATTAAACTTGTCTACTGAAGCGTGGCTAAACTGAAATTCTCCTGATTCCCTTAAACTGAACAAATGGCACAAAGCTGGACAATAAAAGCAAACAACACGACAAGCGCTCCCTTTTTATGCACTGAAAATAGGTAAACAGAAGCAAAATGTAGCTAAAAAAAAAGCTTATAATTGAACTATTTCTAACTCACTCAGCTCTCCAAAGTCTTCAGAAACACTAGGTAAATGAGACAAGTTGACAGATTTTAAAGTCTGTAGAAAGGAAAGCCAATCACCCGAAGATTTAAAGCAAAATTTGGAAGACATATAGAAGAGCATTTATTAACGCTCTTCTTGCCTCCATTCTGGGTAACAACATGAGGCATTAAGAAGCAGAACCTTTTAGATGAATGGGCAACTTGGTAGTTTAGTTTTTAGGCCATCATGCAGACCCTAAAGCTATGTCACAACAGTCAAAGGTCATTCTTCACAGTGTCCTGAATGTTTTTCAAATAATTTAGTCCTTTCAGTTTCTAACAAATAAAACGATGTAAAGCTTAGTCATAACTGCCATTGCAAGTGGAGACTGGCTTTTGGCAAGACGTTGTAAAAAGCAGTAGAGGGCACACGGTTGACAAGCATGAAATATCAAGGTAGTAAACAACTTGATGAACACATAGAGCACACATTGTTTATGTTAATTATTTTCTACGGGCACGCTGTTGGCAACAGGTCATAAAAAACTTAAGGGTGAAGTAGGTCACGCGTGTTGTACAGCAATTTTTCATTTTCTCAACAGCTTTCTGGAGTGACAGAAGTAAGTTAGAGCAGTGCAGGACATGTATGAGGGCTGGAAGACTGTGCTGAGGTGTGCTGTAGGGGAGTTCAAGGTGGAGGTGGGATTACATCAGGGATCAGCTCTGAGCCCCTTCCTGTTTGCAATGGTGATGGACAGACTGACAGATGAGGTTAGACAGGAATCACCATGGACTATGATGTTTGCAGATGACATTGTGATTTGTAGTGAGAGCAGAGAACAGGTGGAGGAGAAGCTAGAGAGGTGGAGGTTTGATCTGGAAAGGAATGAAGGTTAACTGCAGCAAGACGGAGTTCATGTGTGAATGAGAGGAACCCAAGCGGAAGAGTGAAGTTACAGGGAGAAGAGAGAAAGAAGGAGGATTTGAAGTATCTCGGGTAAACAGTCCAACAGAAAAGAAGAACCAGTAAAACGGATCCAAGTTCTATTGAATACATCTAAACATCTTAAACTAAAAATGAAGAGCTTCAAGTGTTAGTGACTGAACCCTGAAGGCTGAACATCCTCCTCTGATGGAGGTTGAAACTCTTCATCATGTCTGGGTGGGGTCTGAGTTCTGACCTGTGTGACCCTTCTCTGTCTTTCAACCCACCCTCTCTTTCTTTTTTGTTTCTCTCTTTTCATTAGCGCCACATTCTGTACTGTCACTTGAAAAGAGTAACAGCACAACACAATTAATGAATACACCACAACACCTGACTTTATTCTTCTTTTCTGTGTTTCCGGTTTACATGAATTTAGTCACATGATTTTTAATTAAATGGTACCTATACGACTGAGCCTAATTATGCACAGCACCATCCCCCCAGTGCCAGAGCCCATTATCTGTGATTTATGAGTGGCGAGGTGCAAAAATTAATCAGATTATCATAAGGCAGTCAATCCATCTCTGCAGCAGAATCAACAGATTTTATTCAAGTGTTTACTTCACAAGTCTTGAGGAAAATTTAGGAAATAGGAAGAAAATTAATCACCAGAAGAAATAAATGACAAATAGGTTTATATTTGTAGTATAAAAGTAAACTTCAGGATCAAAGATAATTAGGTAGTGTGAGAATCATGACCTTTCTTCTTGAGTTTTAAGTTTACATTTGCATTTTTTCATGTTGATTGAGTTCATAATTGAATCTGTATGTTAAACAGAGAATAAGACATGTAACACAGATTCAGTCTCCCACACTAATGAATCACGCACCCTGGGGCTGCTGTACTTTACACACAGCCCCACCAGGGTTTGGTTAGCGTTCAGTATTCAGCCTCCCAGCTCTGCCAGAGTGTCTTGAATAGCTAATCAGTAACTAAATGGCCAGCAGGACAATCCAGACAGAACTGCCACATTTGAATCCACTGAGTGCTGCCATTTGGACCAGACAGCAGGAAGTAAATCGTCTAAAGTAAAATGACTTTATTCTTCTTTTCTGTGTTTCCGGTTTACATGAATTTAGTCACATGATTTGTCTCAGAAATAATAAGCAACAATTTTTTAAATATGTAGCAGTAATGTTTTTTCTACCATCAACATGAATCTAATTGCTTGTGTGCGTCTGTGCATGTGTGTGCGCGTGTTTGTGTGCATGTGTGAACATTTTTTATGCAGGTGTGTTTGCAGAAATGGGTTCATGAGTGCTAGTGTGTGTGTATGATTGTGTGTGTCCATGTGTCAATTCATGCGTGCTTGTGTATTTGTGTGTGTATCTATCCTTGGTACGTGTGCATGTGTGTGTTCATGTATGTGCATGTGTTTTCATTTATGTTTGTG